>JAPYYV010004948.1:0-20314 GCA_030522625.1 Copidosoma aretas
TAGATGATGCGTTACAAGCCTGATCAGTTACTGATCACGGAGACTGATCAGGCCCTGATTTCAAGTAAGGATATCCTTATTTTATTTCTGTTCGGGAACTTTTCTCTAAGTTAAAAGGATTATTTTTAGATATTATGATTCAAACGTAATTCAAACTTTCCGCGCAAGGTCTTCCAAACTCAAGCAAATAAGACTCCATGTGACTACAGCCTTATCTTTTCAGTGTAACTTCTTCAGCTACTAAGTTATCAGCTAATTAAGAGGCATACACCGATGGTCAAGTTCTAATAGAATGCTTTTATGTTTTAATGTACCATCGTGATTGATTTTCCAGGTTAATGATTATCTACAACTTTTCATGAATTTTCCAGGTGAAAAAAAAATTTCATGACTTTTCCATGGTTTCCAGGTTATCATGACCACCAGACACCCTTGTATTAGGGTGAAAGTTTTTTTTAATATATACAGGAAAATAGATTTTGAGAAATCTTTTTGCTATTTTATTGGCAGCGGTATTTTTTTTATTAAATGAAAGCATAAAAGTAGCTTTTGAGAAATTTTTTGCTAATTTATTAGCAGCGGATTTCATCATTCTCATACACTTTTTTCGGACAATTTTATTATTGAGTTACTGAAATATTTTGAAAAATCGATCCTCGAAACAAATGCACAATAATCCAATACTATTTTTTCCAGCACACAGAAAGTAAACGCCGTTTTTTGAACTCACATTTGAATATCAACAAACAAAAGGTGTCGTGTTAAATGATTACTAAATTGGAAAATCAGTGTTAATTTACTGCACCTTATAATTGTTTTTACATTTGCTATTAATTTTTCGGGAAACCTTCTCTTGATATCAATTTTTACCAATATTTTATCCAAAAAAAAGCAGAAGAATAGTTCTAGAGGAAGTGTCGTGCTAATTTACAGGCTTCGATTTTTTGAAATTGCTTTGAACTTGACAATTTTAATATCACAAAAAAATTTTTTTACTAAAAAAAGTTTTTACTTTTCATAGGTACAACACTTCTTTATCTCATATCAGCAATTGCGTTACAGCAAATGATGAAGCTTGCTTATTATTGGCCTAAATTAATAACTTCTTGGGAAAATGTGGAAAAGAAACTATTATCCATAGGAGTCAGAAGACTTCCAAATAATTTGAGTCTAACTTCAAAATTTAAAATTCTTTACCTGAGTTTCATAACCATGAGTTTTGGTACGTATATGATTATTATATTATGATCGATGTACATTTTTTTAAGATACTATGTATGACGATTTTTTGTTGCTTTTATTCTTAAAAATAGTTGCAAACATTATTTGCTCTATAACAATGTACGTGGAAGCTTTAGCATGTAAAGAGAGTCATGGAAACAAAGATGTCAATGTTTTAGACGAATTTTTCTCAATATGCAGCCCACAGGTTCGTAAAGATATTAACATATTTGGTACAGAGAAAAATTTCTAAGTTTCATTATTTTTCATTTATTTTGTTGGGTAGAAGATAATACCTACGAGTTATTCTTTATTGATAAGAATAATACATATTGTCATGATGAATTTTTACGTATTTTCAATGAGTTTCATGAATCTTATCGTTATGCTCATCAGTACTGCCTTGTTGCATCAATTTAAAAAACTTAACTGTAAACTACGAAGTATCGAAGGGAAGGTATGTTATTATTTTGAATATGAATAGTTGATGTTTTTTTTAAAATGATTTAAAGCTATTTTTAAGCTGTATTATCATGTTTTCATTTACATCAAATTTTTATCGTAGACATATTTATACTACAGACGACATCGACTGACTTCTTTGGTTTTCATACTCAATCGTTCCTAAAATTTACTTAATTTATAAATAAAAAGTTTTCAAATTTTTGCAGATAATGCCAGACAAATGGTGGTCTGAGGTTCGAGAAGTTTATAATCATTTATCAAAAATCACGCAAAAAATTGATTCCAAAATTTCCAGCTTGGTTTTATTAACAATGACTTCGAATTTCTGCTATATTTGCATTAATATTTATTCATTTTACAAGTATGATGTATGATTTTACTGGCATCGAATTGATATTTATACCATCAATTTGTAATTCACACAATTATATATTAAGTTTAATGCATACAAATTTGAAGTAAAGTGATTTTTTAGGCCCAAAAATACGTTGGTCGACAAAGTTGCATCCTTCTATTATCTTGGTTTTATATCATTTCAAATTCTAACTATTTCTATACTGGCAGCTAGGGTCAACGAGGAATCACGTGTTCCTGCTTTAGTTTTGTACAGTGTTCCAAGTGAAAGTTATTCACAAGAGGTGTGTTTAAAATTATTAGAAAGTTATTAAGGAATTATGCATGTTTTTTATCAACACATATGTTATGTGTAAGATATGTATGTATAAGTTTATGTGTAATTTATGTACTTAAAAATTCGTTTTCTTCTATACATATAAAGTTGTACAGTTTTTATGTATTTTTTAATTTATTATTATTTATTTATTCAATTCCTTTTTTTACAAAAAATTATGCAAGGCGGTTTGGCTTTGCCACTCATTACAAAAACATTACATTATTATTACATTATATACTTAAGCTTACATATATCCAATTGTCTTTTTCTGGCACTTTACCAATTTTACTAGACATAACCTTATTTCTTGATGATTCAATTTTTTTTCACTTCACTTATCATAAAAACCAGTTTTGGCTTTCTTACGCTATGCCTTGTTAGCACCTCTACCTTTGTTATAAACTCTACATCCCATCACAGTTGTCTTCTTAGTTTTCGTTTTAATCTTTGAACTGCATGACTTAGATTTTCTTATTCCATAATCATTCTAGGTTTCCTTGGATTTCTTCTTCAACTACTCTTCTATTTCTGCATTCATTTCTACTATATCAATTCTGGACTGTCACATTCATTCTGAAAGAATCGCCTCCCTGTAATTCTATTCTCTCGTTGCCCTCTCCTCCTCAGCTGTTTCATCAGGTATGCTGTTAGCTGCACTGCCCGAGTCTACTTGCTCTGTTTCCTTGTTCGCTGCCTCTATTATTCTCTCCAGATCTCTCATTTATCTCCTGATTGACCTATTCTCTTCTCTTAGTTCTCTGTTTTCTTTTCCGAGCTCCATAATCTCGCTTTGAGTCTCCTCTAACCTCTCTTTGTGCCTCTTCATTTATGTCAAGACTCTTCCCAGCAGACCTTTTATCTTCATAATCTCCTTTTGTTCTTATCTCAAGCTCCTTACATAATCTGCCTCGTATCTTCTTATCCTTTTTTTCATGTTCACTTGTAGACCCGTTTTTCGCGCGTTTACCTTTTTAGTCTTGCTCGAATTTTATCCTTTTCTTTTGTCAATGAACCTTGCACTCGATTTTGACTATGTCGATGTTTCTGTAAAGATTACTCTCTTCTTCGATATACTTTCGATAATCAGTTTTTGTGTCCCTTGCACTGCCCTGCTTACAGTAACTACGTCTCCCACTGCCTACACTCTTTGTCATTGACCGTCCTTTCACAATTACTTACGCTTTTATGCCTGTCTCAATACTTCTAGTTTCTTTCTTGCTTCCTTTCGGACCCTTTCTATTTCTTTAATTATTTCTATATTCTTTCCATTCTCGTCCAAAATTCTGTACGTATCTTTTGTGCATTTTGTTTTCCTGTATTTGCTTTCTGCGTGGGTCGCTGTATCTATTGCACATTTCCAAATATCACATTGTTTCTACTCCTTGCTCTTACAGAAACTTTTTGCTTTGACTGCATTGCCACACCGGTATCTAGCCATTAATGATCTTTCCTTACCATTCATGTTATTCATTAGGTAGTCTAGTACCTTTTCACTTACCAGATTTTCATATTCTTTGCAGAAATCTAAATCACTTATTTTTTCTCTTCTTTATCTCGCTTCTTTTATGATGCGAAATCCTTGCAGCTTCTCATCTACCGTAACCTTTGCCCACTTTTTATTTCTAAAATTTCACTTCTCTTGTTTTTCCAAAAATCACTAGTTTCTCCTACTCTTGATTTATTTCTTTCACTTATACACTTAATAATCAGACCCTTGTTGGATCTCATCACCTTCCACTCATAATTTTCCGCCCTCCATATGGCTTTTCTTAAAATCTCTGTGATTTTACTCTCTTCAATTAGTATATGATTAGGTGTGTTCCTGTCTAATCCCAAAATCCATTTTATATATACTCTTTTTATACTATCTAGGCCTTCGTCAACGTTCCAGCCCCGCGACTCAGCACCTACCAAAGCATCACTTTCCGCCAGTGCCGAAAACATTATTAACCTCCTTTTGTAGTTGTCCTTGAACAGTCTCTCACCAATGCTCCATGTACTTTTTATCACCACCACTGCCCTCTTTCTTCTCTGTTTCAACTGCTTATCCACTTTGACATTCTTCTGTAGGGTATATCCTAAGTATACAAACTCCTTTACCTCCTCTATGGGTTTCTCACCCCAGTTCCACTTCCTATTTTTTCCTCGTCTTTTTCTTTTCTCAAACATCAATACCTTTGTTTTTTCGGTGCTTAGATTTATTTTCTTCTTCTCCACAAATTTTTTTAACCTTTTCAGCATTTGATTTAGGTCCTCTTCAAACTCCGCTATTAGAACAATGTCATCTGCATAAGTTATTGGCCATACCTTGTTTTGTCCTACTCTGACTCCCTCCAACACTCCTTTTCTTAAAACCTTTTCCAGGTCGCTTATGTAAATATTGAATAGAGTTGGGCTGAGGGGGCATCCCTGTCTCAGCCCTTTCTTCGTCCAAAATGGGGTAGATTTCTGGTTCCCAACTTGTACCAGGTTCTGTGTTTCGATATACGTATCCATTATTCTAAACTTGAGGTTATTACTTACCCCTATCTTGTCCAATTGTTTTGCTAGCTCTAGTCTGTCCACTTTTCGAATGCCTGTTTTAGGTCTGCAAAGCAACAGAATAACTTTCCATTCTTTCGACCTTCTTTTTGATCGATAAGGTGATTCAGCACGAAAATAGCGTCTGTAGCACCTCTTCCCTTTCTGAAACTGAACTGACTTTCTTCTAGCTTCCCATCTATTTCTTAAGTCAACAT
This sequence comes from Copidosoma aretas, assembly GCA_030522625.1. NCBI lineage: Eukaryota > Metazoa > Arthropoda > Insecta > Hymenoptera > Encyrtidae > Copidosoma > Copidosoma aretas. The sequence continues at coordinate 5,098 of JAPYYV010004948.1, forward strand.
TTTATTTCAAATACTTGCATATATCTTGTATGCCGTATTATTAGAGTTATTCCTCTGTAGTTATGTACTATGTCTGTGTCTCCTATCTTGAAAATCGGGACTATGACCCTTTATTACAACTGCTTGGTATTCCTTCTCCTTTCCATGTCTAATAACAATAATAATAATAATAATAATAATAATAATAATAATAATAATAATAATAATGTGATAATAGGTCCCAGAAGCAGTTTCCAATCATATTTTGCATGAATCTTCACACCTCATTTTCTAGGCCATTCTCACCTGGGGACTTCTTACTTTTGATCCTTAAGATTTGTCTCACTATTTCCTCCTTAGTTATCTCACTTTTCTTTTCTTGCCTTACGTTAATATCTAGTAGCAATGACGTCTTCTCTTGTTCGGCTGACTATGTTGAATGTATACCTATATATGCGGTGTTCATAATATATAGATATACATTCATCACAGTCAGCAAAGCTGTTAGCGTTGCTCACTTTTTGTGAATTAGGCTTCTGTACCACCCTGCTTCCCTTGCCAATTTTCGAAGCCTTTTATGCATTCTTGTCTTGCTTCTTCTGCCCAAATTCTTCTTTCAGCCCATCTCTTGATTTCTTTATCTCTTTTGTTTTTGTTTAGTTACGTATTCAGGTTACCAGCTAGGAAATTTGCTTCCAATGGTAAGTGATCTGAATCCATGCTTATTCCCTCGTTCATTTTTATAACTTCATCTGCTCCTTCTTGGTTCACTATCAAGTAGTCTATGACTGACTCTCCTTTCGAGTCTATATGTGTGACTTGTCCATTCTCCCCTTTACTGCCGTTCAGTATAAACCAGCCTTCTTCTTCTATGCCGTTGATTAGCATTCCACCTTCTGTGTTTAATACCTTGTCCTCTGGCCGCCTTGTTCGATACGTTCCAACCACCTTCCCCTCCTCATCATTCTCGCTAGATAGACATGCACCGCCCTCTTCCACTGTCCTCGCAATCCAGTCTTCTCCTATCATCCATATATTCTCACTTCTAAATAATAAAATTGAACTTCTCCAAGTAGTCCCAAACATCCTCTTCCTTACTTGCTAGCCCTGCCATATTCCAGAAATACAGTTTAACTCCTTCCCTCACCGGCACCTCTTCTGACACTGTACTCTGCTATTCTTGTGTAGCTTGGTCTTCGCTTGAGTTAAACTTATTAGTGTTCTCATTCCATAGGAGCCACATGCCGTCTATTAATACTTTTTTGTATCCTAACTTGCAGGGTTTACCTTTCTCTTTTTGTTCTCTTGCCAGCTGTCTAGCTTTTAGTTGGATCTTTTTTTTTTGTTGTTAGATTGTCCTCTATGTACAGTTTTCTTGGTAGGAATTTCTTTTTGCTCATTATTTCTCCCTTCATATTCCAGTCTGGCAACTTGAGCAGGATCCACTTCTCTTATTGTCTGTTCTCTTTTTTTTTTCTTTATGTCTCTTCTCTGACTTTTTCCTTCCAGTTTTCTCAGCCTCTCTTTAATCTCACTTCTCTCTCTTTCTCATTGTCTTCCTTTTCCTCTTTGCACTATGCCTCTAAGGATGAAATTCTCCCCAAACATTCCTTCCTCGACTCGTCTAGTCCTTTATTGATTTTATCGATTCCTGAGTCTACCTTATCTGACTTTTTCTTCACCTTGCTCATATCTGCTTTAAATTCCTCCATAATCTTGAGCATTTTGTCCACTTTTTTGGTGTCCATGTCGTCCTCTGTACTTGCGCTCCCACTCTGGATGCCCAAGTCTGTCAACTGGGTTGATCAAGCTGGTGAACCTAGGGTCCTTCTGAGCTCTTTGTTATAGTGCTCTTTATCTTTAACACTGCTGGTGCAACTAATCTCAAGCTCCTTATGAATTCGTTTGCGCCTTTCATACGTGTAGTTACAACGTTAGAGATACTTTTAGGTTACACACTTGTTTCTTTAATATTCTTTAACTTTCATCCACTTTTACTTCTAATTTTGTTACTTTCTGTTTGTTACTTATCATCCTTTCTTCCCAGGTCACTTTCCTTTCTTACTTTTCGATCATCAATTCAAAAACTTGAACTTTTTCGTGCAGCGTCTTTGCACGTCATGTGGACTTGCCTGCACTTTCCGCCAAACTCCCAGTTTGTATGTATACAAAGTTAAATATGTCCAGAGTACTGTTCAAGATTATTACTCATCATAGTAACAATACTAGTGTAAACGTTCATGTACAATTTTATCACATTTATCTATAATGTATGTGAACTATCACTACACATGAAATTGAACATTATGTCTATTATATAACAGGTGGAACGATTTCTCTTACAAGTCACAACAGACAATATAAGTCTAACTGGATTGAAATTCTTTGTCATTACACGCAGTTTTATTTTAAAAGTAAGTACAAAAAAAAATTCTTCTTTAATTAGTATTTTCTTGTCACTAGTAGCCTATAAAACTTGTATGAAGATTTACTTGTAAATAAAAGTATGATAAATTCTTATAGGATATACTAATGAAAATATTAAGATTTGTTTAAATTTGAATATATCACTGCTTGGGAGGGAAAAGATTCGACTTCAAAAAAGTCCTAAGAAAGGTATTAATTCAAAACAGCTGTAAGAAAGGTACCAATTCAGCCGAGCTCTATACCAGGTATTTTTATAGACTCAAGAGGATGACATCTTTCTTAGCGCTTAGCCAAATTGGTCTTTCTTAATGCTTTTTTGAATTGGTAATTTTTTTCTTCCCAAGCGACGATATTTGTCATACATTACGATTTATATTCATGATTATTTTTATTGTAGATGGTTGGTACAATTGTAACATACGAAATGATTCTTATGCAGTTCTATGATATTAAAAAAGAAAGATAAAGATTCCAACAAGATTTTTATAATAATGTTGATAACATTTCATTTTGAAATAAACTCTAAGTTCTAGTAAAGACTATTTTATTTCTACTCTACTCGTATGTTTCCACTACTTCAGCATTTACAGGTAGAATATTATCAATTTATTAAACAAAGTTACCTCTTGTGAGGTTTCATCACCCTTTATTATATGAAGAGCCATGTTGACTACTTCATGGAATCAACAGTCAGTTTTGACAAAAGTCTGTATATAAGTCCAAAAATGTATGAAAAAATTTCATGCTCAGAGTCCATCTGAACCGAGAAATAAATGGCACAACTTTTGTATACTTTGTATGGGTTCTACTAGAGAATAAACAAAACTGACTTCCCAACTTAATTGTACAGTCAAATCTTAACTAAATAGCAGTCAATCTTGCTTACAGTGTATGTAAAACTGTATACTTGTTTACAGTGTATGGAAAACATTTAAGGAGGTTCGGGAGCTTTAGCGAGAGGTCAAAGGGTCACAATGTAACTTTACCTTGTTTTTTCCCATGTCTATAATTTTTTACGAACTCGATATTATTATCTTCACTATAACTTCTGCTTTCATCCACTTTACTTTTCCTGTCTATGAATCATTCTTGACTTTGTTTAATTACATATACCTCATGACCCTGCTCTCTTGTACGTGTGCACTCCTCCGCCACCCGACGACGACTCCATTTCTTATTTTATATATACGATTGATAAAAACTACTTTTATCATAGTTTTATAATCTACTTATTTTTTATTGGATTCTTACTATTCTTACTATATGAGAATTATGGTATATGGTGTCAAAAAATACTTAAACTTCAAATTAAAGATGGAAATATCAATACCTGTGAATAACTAGTTTTTTTTTTTTCTTTTATGATCGACTTATCATCCTGATGATTATAATACATAGTTGGTCAAATTTAAATGCTAGTACATTTACAGACTTGTAAGTCGAAAGCGACTTTTTTTGTGCAAAAATAAAATTGCGCCAACTGTGATAGACCAATTCGAATAATTATCTTTGAAGCCCGTAGACAAAGCTGTACAGAATATATATGTATAGGAAAAGTAAAAATATAAAAATGTATGCTTATCCCAGTCTATTTTATTTAATTAAAAATCAACAATATCAAATAATGTCAGAGTTTAAAAAAAAAATAGAAGCATTGTGACAAAAACAATCAGGTAGGGTAAAATTAGGCTAAAATGATACAAAACAACCCCTAAAATTAAAATTTGCGTAGAATTGTTTTGATTTGAATCATTTCTCCATTATTATACATAGCTTCACCTGCATACTCCAAAAATTATTAAATTTATTTATTTATAATTTTAATAGCATACTCTATTTACGGTTCTGAAAATTTAATTGATTGACCATCATTAATCTGCTGATATAAACAAGGAAAAGCGTTCCTTAGAGAGAAAGTTTAAATGTAAGGTAAAAAAAGTTATGTTGCATCATTATGTTGGCTAGAAACGTTTTGTTTTTAAATTCCAAAAAAAATGTTTAAGAGACCTTCTATCTAGAGTAAATCATTTGTCATGATTGATATAAAATTATACGAAGTATACGACCAAAAGTCTTTGCTACATGATGGGAATCTGGGAAAGAGTCATTTAAAAATTTCTGCCATATTTTAGATTAGACAATAATAAAGGATAAGTAAAAAAAAATATATGACAGTAGATTTACTGAAGGTTAGCGCTGTGAAGTCAAATTATAAATGATCAACAGACTTTAATTCTTCGAACGCACAGTATGTAACCTGCACGCAAGCTGTATTTTTACTTACTTTACAAGCTCCTACTCAATAGAATTTACATAAATTTATTTTTGCAAAGACGTTTCCTTGTTAAAATTTTATTATCTTTGAGAATTTCAAAAAAAAGCCGCAAATCATACATAAACAAAAAAAAAAAATTCAATTTTTACGAATTCTCATTAAATTTTAATTCCGACTGCACCAATCGATTTAGGAAAAATTGACTCTAGGAAAATCTTTTCTTTTGTTAAAGTATGCATTTTCACCCGAAAAACCATTGGTGGACACATTAGCTTGATCGCACGATATTTTTCACGACCTTGGAGTCATAAATGTGTTGGTATTTATGTAAGTTTAAATTATTACATTTTTTTAATAAAGAAAGCGATTCGAATAATATTATTATGCAAATACTCATTTCAAAGTATTCAAAAAATGCTATTAACATATATTACTTAGTTTGCATTAATTTTATCTAGCCTTGTAATTTTCTAATTTTATGATAAAATAGTAATTTTTGTCAATAATGTGCATCTCCAGCGTGATCACGGGGCAAATATGATGTGTGATCACCCTGACTGGATGCGCATTAGAGGCGAACTTTATTTTTCTTATCTAGGGCGCAGCAACCACTTGAACATACCCGAGGTAGGAAATAGTATATTGTGCGTCATCTACTGAATAATTTATGTGCACATTACAATAAAAAAGTTTGATAGAAAACGTTGTATCTATAAATATTAAATAAAAATTACTCTTTTAAAAGGTCGAATGTACATCTCAATAGATGTACGACGCGATATTTTAAAATAGTATTAATCAATAAGCAGTGCAAAATCAATAGTTCATTATCTTTTACCTATTTAACATCATTTTTATCGAAATCTGATTGCACCATCGTGTTTAGCGTAGTCAATTTTGTAGGATCCATCATTATCTCAATTTCGCTACAGCAGCTCTTTCTAGAGTTAAAAAGAGGACATCCCGTGGAGACAAATCAACAAATTACAGAGCCCAACAAGGGTTAAGAAACAAAAACACTAGTATACTTTACTGGTGGTTTTTTGTGCGCTAAATCTGAATCAAGCTTCAGAATTGCTCAATCACGACAGGTTGTTGAAATATGTTAACCTCAAAGTGCGAATGACACTCCTTTTTGACATATTTGAGGTTATGTAGTATCACAAGGGTTTTTTTTTTCCAAAAAACCAGTAGGATTACCTGAAAGTATGATCCTTCTTCTTCACAATCAATTTTAAATCGTCCAGATATCTTTTTTTTCACCGAGATATCACTATTTAAATGGACCCCGCACAAACGCAATAGGTATTTAGTCCCGATAAAATTCCATGAGATTTTGATATGTTATAGAACGCAACCTCCTGAACAAAAGTTCCCATAGGCGCAAGTCTCGATAATGGACAGATGTTAAGTAAATTATTATTTAAGTCGGCGGTTTGGGACAAGGTTAGTTTGACAGGCATCGCAGTACAGTCAACATATGTATCTTATTCGATATACAGACAGATGAGAGCAAAGGGTTATGTCGAATGCATGTACATGTCTGTGATAATGCGTATGAGTAATCATTCGCAAAAAATATGCAAGCATCCCTAAACGATTTATGGCAGTTGAAATAAAGTCACCTATTATGAAATAATTTCCAAAGTGGCTCCTATTATGAGATAGCCAGTAAAAAAAAATTTTAGGAGTTTAATAAAAAAAATACAATTTATTAAAGATTCTTTATGACATTATTTTTTTGTGTCATTAAAATATTGGGGAATTTTAAATATTATAACGCTTGAAAAAAATATACCTATGAATCCCTTTTTCATAATAAGAGAAAATTGAGCGTAACCTCTATTCTTTAAGGCTCCTAATATAAAATGAATGAGTACCATTCAAATAATATGTATTTTTCATAATAGGAACTTAATTTTCATAATTGGATAACTCTTTTTTTAGTGTTTTCATAAATGGGATCCATTCATCGTGTCATTAATTTATTAATATATTTTTTTTCGAGTCTGAATAGATTACAAAAATTATAATATGATTCAGGAAAGCCTAGCACTTCTATTGATACCTTAGTTAACGTACTTAAGTTGATAGTGAAGACATAACAAATTTTTTTTTTTTTAAGTGGCGGAAAATTATTTCATAATAGGTGACCTTATCTTACAATAAACACTACTCTTAGATACAGCTATAAACCTCAAGCAAACAACAGAATCTCCGTTTCTCTCAGATCATGATCGATATCGCTGTTGTACTCCTGGCATTGTTAACACAGCCTTTATGCTCAGAATTATGTAACATATAACATATCACTTTTTTATTAAGATAATAAAAGATATCACTGATTCTACTATAGCGCAAGTTCCTTAAGGACATCGATAATATCACTTTTTTCTGGAGTATATGAGATATCCTACTTAGCCCCAGGAAACCAGCGATATCGCATTTTCTCAGAGGACATTTTTGATATTGCTTTTGTCTCAGGACGTAAAACATATTTAACTTAAACTCAAGCAAACAGCGATATCAGACTTAGACATTGCTTCTTTCTCAGGAAATAAAAATATCGATCTTAGCCTCAATCGAACAGCAATATCACACTTACTCCAAACATTACATTAAATTAACTTTCTGAGGAATAAATAATAGTTTCATACACTTTTATACATGCGCATTAAAACATGATTCATCATAGAGCTAATGTTAGTCCTCTCGTCCCGCGGGATGTTTTTCAGCTCACTTTCACCGCGCTCTGTTCGATGGGCGAGCATCAAGGCCCGTTTAAAGATCTGTCTCAAAACATATTTTGATATCTACTTTAAAACCTGTTTGAAGACCAACTTGGAAATCTATTTTAGGACCTGTTGGGAGATCATTTTTGAGACCAGTTTTTAGACCAGTTTTGAGATCAATTTTTAGATTTAGTTTTGCGATTAGTTTTGGGATTCTTTTTGAGACCGGTTTTGAGATTTGTTTTGAGACCAATTATTAGATCTATTATCGTACCTATTTTAAGGGCAGTTTTGAGATTAGTTCTCAGACCAGTTTTGAGATTAGTTTTGAGACCAGTTTAGAGATTTGTTTTGAGACCAATTATATGACCTTTTATCAGACCTAATTTAAGACTAGTTTTGAGATTAGTTTGGAGACCTGTTTTGAGATAAGTTTAGAAATTTGTTTTGAGACTAGTTTTGCGATTAGTATCGAGATTCCTGTATATCCTGTATATCATCGATGTTCCTTCATACTGTATTCATATAACGGTTAGGGATGTATCTTAGAGTAATTTGATTGTAAGAAATTTTATGAGATTAGTAATGCATAGTAAATAAATTATAGTTATTGAAGCTATTGATTGCAGTGTTGAATAGAATATATAATTAATTCACGTCATTATTAGAATTAGACCAGTTTGATATTATTAATAATAAATGCACTCGCTCTGAGAGTAGATTTTGGCGATCAAATTTGTAATAGTCAGGGGACGGATAAGCAATTTCCTAAGATTCTTCATTAATCTAATTTCCACCTAGGGACGTCTTCAAGTAAAACGAAAAACAGGTGGGTCATGAGTGACACACAGCAGTAGTGATAACTCCGAATGTAGTTAAAATATGCATATATTAACGGGAGAGCAAGATTTCGCGAGTAGAAAAAATCTTCCCGTTGGAAATTTTGCGTTTTAGAAAATAATTTTTAACTTTGTAGTTAGGCAAAAAAAAAGAAAAATAGATTCTGTGCGTTTGTAATAATTTTGTAAACATGCTATAGTTTTTCCCAAAATTTTCCCCTTTTATTTCATGAAGATACTTTCAAAAAACTAAAATTTTAGGCTATGTTTTTACATAACTCAGCACCTCTCTGTTGGTGCGCCGCGATGTTCTTTTCTTCCTTTAAAAAACTTGTAAAAATTGTTATTTTTGGTCTATCTTGCTTTACCGTCGAGATATAGTGTTTTTTCTGTGTTTTAAAGGTTATGTTGTTCTAAAATTATTTGAGAATAATTTGTACGCATTCGTATTTATACATTTAATATGCTGTATTTTTTTTCGAAATTATCTGTCACTTTTATACCAAGATATACCCGAAATTAGGAAAATTGTGGTTATGTCGTAACGTCGACCAAAACCTTTATATTTTTCCGCTTCAATGTTTATGTACCCTTTAAGGAAACCTGCATATATTAAGTAATCCATGAGTAGTCCAAAGTCATTTTGATAACTATATGAACAAATCACATAACATTCGAACGCGCCCACGCTTTTCACGCGCATACGCTTTTCTAACAAGGCCCTTATGTCTTGATACTTTTGATTTTGAAGAAATGAAACCATATATATCGCAACATGAGTTTGCATGGTTAACCAAAGTTTTTGTAAATATGAAATCTCAAAACTAGTCTCAAAACTAGTCTAACAACAGATCTTAAAACTGGTCCCAAAAGTTATCTCAAATCTGGTCCAAAAATTAATTTCAAAACTAGTCTCAAAACGGATCTCAAAATTGGTTTTAATACTAATCTTAAAACTAATCTCAAAACTGGTATCAAAAGAAACCTCAAAAGAAATCTCGAAACAAATCTCATAACTGGTCTCAAAACTGTTCTTAAAATAGGTCTGATAATAGGTCTTATAATTGGTCTTAAAAGAAATCTCAAAACTCGTCTCGAAACTAATCTCAAAAGTAGTCTAAAAACTGATCTCGACATTGGTCTCAATACTAATCTAGAATCAAATCTCAAAACTGGCCTCATATGGAATCTCAAAACTGGTCCAAAAACTAATCTCAAAACTGGTCTTAAAATAGGTCTAATAATGTGTCTGATAATAGGTCTTGAAACAAACCTCAAAAACAGTCTTAGGATGAATCTCAAAACTAATCGCAAAACTGGTGTCAAACTAGTCTTAACAGTAATCTTGAAACTTGTCTTAAAACTGATATAAAAAAAAATCCCAATACTAATCTTAAAACTAGTATCAAAACTTGTATTAAAACTGGTCTCAAAACTGATCTCAAAAGGTCTTAATACTACTAATCTTATAAGTAATCTTAAAACTAGTCTCAAACCTGATTTTATAACTGGTCTCAAAAGGAATTTCAAAACTAATCCCAAAACTGGTTTCCAAACTGTACTGAAAACTGGTTTCAAAACTGTTCTTAAAACCGGTCTCGAAAGTAATCTTAAAACTAGTTGCAAAACATGTCTCAAAAGGAACTTTTAAAAATGGTCTCAAAAGACGTCGCATTACCACAGCGTGATCAGGAACTGACAGGGAGGTGTTTAAATAGCCATATTATGGCCAGGACAAGATGAAGGCGGCATCGTGCAAGCTTGCACGACTGCAGCGTGGACAGAAAGTTGAAAGGGCGGCGGAATTCTCTCGGCTGCAACCTGATCAGGACCAGGAGAAGACAGCGTGCGCACACGCACTGCCGCAGCGTAAACAGGACGAGAAGAGGACATCTATTGCTCTGGCACAACGTGGCCTGTAGAACAAGAGGACAGCGTTAACATAGCTGCTGGACGTACAGGACCAGGATACAGCAGTGTGTGCAAACAAAGAGTAAAAGTATGAAATTAGCCCTGTATGAGTTGTTAAATAAAGAATAACGTATACTACTGTATCATCGACGGTTCGACACTGCCAATAAAAAGACCAGTAGGTGGTGGTGTGAATTTTTCCAAGGGCACTGCAATAATAGAGCCAGGAGAAAATTTTGTCTTTTATGAATTTCTGGAGATATATAACAATTATAGTAAAAAATATCAATTTTAAATAATTTTTTTCTGATTTCATCTACTTTAAGGGTTGTTTTCACCCCCTTGAAGTAGAAGTTCGGAATCCGGACCACTTTTTCCATATTCTGTGTTAAATAAGCTATAAGCTCCAAAAAAAATCATTGAGATTGGTTTATACGTTTTGGAGATATTTTATTTCCGGAAAAAAAAACCCGTTTCGTCCTACTGTGCGCCGGTGATCCTTCAGCCCGGTTGATGAGCTGCAGACTCCCACGACGGGGATTGGCTTAGCGCCTACTGCCAGCAGAAACCCAACCGATCAAGCGACAGGGCGCGCCGACGACCTCCCCAAAGAGGGATTGCCCCCCAGGTCCAGGCATCATCAGGAGAAACTGCAGTCGGTCCGCTAGAATCAGGAAGAATGTGTTTTCGGCGCCACGGGTACTTTTCCCACCGAAAAAGTTTCGGCGCCACGGGTACTTTTCCCACCGAAAAAGTGCGAGAATCGAAATTCCTGAAAATTTTTCGACGAGAATCGAACCCATTTTGCCTCGAGTCTGTCAGGCTAGGAAGCTAGCCCGCTAACCACGAAGCCATCGAGGACTCTCTGTACAGCTCTTTATAAGAGATCGTGTTATGATGTTTAATTTTATCGCTTTAAAGGACGAAAAATCACTTAGTGAAAAATATTGATAAAATTCACAGTGATTCCTGTTAGTCTAATTAATAATACTTTCAAATTTCACTAATGTCGTTTTTTGTTTGTAAAAAGGTGTGTCTCCTTATTCCTTCAATGTTTAATTCCCCTTACCCTTTTTTATGAGCCACTTAAACCTATACTAATGTATATTATATTGCATTGAAATTTATTGATGGATCATTGATATCCCCCTATCTTCCTACTAGAAGGCTATCAAACCGAATAATTCCACGTATAAGGGTTGAATTTATCGATGCATTTTTCAACAATAAAGACTAAAGTGAAAAATCTTACGAATAAGCAACGAATGTTAATTCCATGCTATTAATTCCTCAAATCCTATACTATAAGCCACTGATACCTCAGAACTCTACGATTAAAAGTTTAAGTTATTGATAAATTGTTTATTAATTAATGATAAAATAGAAAATCTTTTGAATACATAAATATTTATCTCCGACTATTGATCTCTATAACTCTCGTCTGTGAGCCTCTTAAACCTTATGACTCTACGAGTGTTAAATGCATCGATAAATTATTTGTGGACCAACAATAAAATAGTAAATCTTGTAAATAAATGTACGTATGATAATTTAAGGTATTAGTTCCCTGATCCTGAACTTCGACTCTCTTAAAACGAATGTTCATAATAATTAAACATTTTATTGATTAATTCAACATTCATGTTTGGTCATTGGTTTCGAAAGGCTCACAGAAGAGAGTTATAAAGATAAATAGTCGGAAATAAATTTTGATTTATTCAAAAGATTTTGTATTTTATCATTAATTAATAAACAATTTATCAATAACCTAAACTTTTAATCGTAGAGTTCTGAGGTTTCAGTAATACGACATACATTGTATAGGTTTAAGCGGCTCATGAAACAGGGTGAGGGAAATTAAAAATTGAGGGATCAAGGAGACTCACACCTTTTTACAAACAAAAAACGACATAAGTGAAATTTAAAAGTATAATTAATTAGTCTATTAGGTATCACTGTGAATTTTTTCAATACTTTTCACCGAGTGATTTTACGTCCTTCAAAGCGATAAAATTAAACATCATAATACGAGCTCTTATAAAGAGCTGTATTTTTCGGTATTCCTTTTTAAGAGTAGATACATAAGTTGGACTACCACATAAACACAAAACTATTATAAAAAAGCTTATACGCTTCTGAACAAACTAGCACTTTGAAAAATGTCAATAACCGACCAATTTTAAAAGATATCAATCAAAACGTGAACACATAGTTCATCAGCCTACACTGCATGCATGTAAATAAAAAAAAACATCATCTGCTGCTTATCTAAGTCAAGCCCGTGCGAAAAGATGTAATTTTGCAAGATCGATTATAAAAAGTTATTTACAGATTTTTAACAGACTTTCGTCGGTTAAATAGTTCGGCTAAAAGGTTGTAACTTTTTTTTCGAATAAACTGCAAAACTCTCGATTTTTAATCAAAAATAAGAGATGACTTTTAAACACATTTTACTTATAACTTCTGGTGTAATAGCAAGTTGAGCACGATTTATAGTTCGGTAACTCAATTGAGTAGAGAGTACTGTGAGCCTTCTTAATATTTATGAAATTATTTATAAAGTTTTTGATCCAAATATTTATTAATTAATAATTTATCGCTAAACTTAATTGTCCTGCGTAGTAAAAAGGATTAAAACAGTCATAGTACACAGTTAGGGGGATTAAAAACTTTTGATTAACGTTTATCATTAATTTAAAAAGATATTAATTTAGTTTTTTTATTCTCCATGAAAAACTTATCGAATGAATTAATTAATAAACTTATAAATGTTACTTATAGCTAAGGAGTAACATTCATTTATAGGTTTTTTCTTTGATATTTATTAAGAAGTCTTGTATGTTAGAAAATGTTTCAATTTGTAATAATTAATCCAGATGCCTGATGAGATTTGAGAACAAACAGATTACATAATATAAAATAAGGGTACTTGCTTTGTCAAAAAAAAAAATATTTTATTATATTGTAGTGTGAAAAAGTAGGCTGTCGATTTTCTAAAAAGTTACTTAAAACATTGAGACTTTTTTACGGTTTTTTATTTGATTTTAATTTTCAAAGCTTATTTTCTTCCTTGAAGTATCGCTAACAATTTCACCTATTTGTATTTTCAAAATACAAAGTGTATAAAACACGGTAGGTCTAATTGTTTATACCTACAACGATTGTAAAGAAACAACGAGAACAAACTTTTTGCACACATAACATAAGGTTTTGAAAATGTAAATCGGTAAAGTTGTGGGCAATCGTTCAAGGAACAAAATAATTTTTGAATAATTAATATCGACTGACAAGTAAAAAATATTCTACGTTTCAAGTGATTTTTTGGAATATGGATTGCAGTATACACTTATATAATATTTTAATTCTGATGAGATCATTTTTTTTCCGACGCATCAAGTATCCTTTTTTCGTATAATACAATATGATGGTTGTCAAATTTTATCAGATAAATTGATTAATTATTATTCATTAAGGCCTTTTCTAACCTATGAGACTCTTTAATAAGCAATTTATCGCTAAATATATAATCATCAAGTTTAAAAACCATTTTATCAAATGGAAAAATTAATCATCGGCCATTTTACTACTGAGCTCCGAAGATCAAAAATTTTTTCGTGCTACGTAACTTTAAAGTTGAAGATTAATACAACTATGTCTTAAGAGAAAGTTATAGATATCATTAAAGTACGACTTTTATGCAGAGTGCGTTGTAATGTAAGATGCAATGCAGGCGCTCTACGACGCACTAAAGTAACGAAAGTAGCGATAATTCGATTTTTGTTTATTAAAAAATAAAATAACATTCTGTGATGAAGCGTTGAAAAAAAATGCTGTATTTCTTTGAAAAATTATATTTTTTGTTGCATATACTATTTGGTTTTGTGACACCGTTTTGAAGCTATGAACAGGATAAATCGTTTTATATTGGCCAAAACATTACTTATAAGGGTCTTGATTTTCATTTGACATTTGAGGATTAAACGTTGAATATAAAAGTTGTAGATCTAGAAAAAATTCAATTTTTTATACTGCCAATTTTTCATCACTACACTATCCAAATACTTTAAGCAGTAAAAATTATTTAAAATCGACCTAAGGATTGTTTTACGACAGCCAACGTTTCTATTTAACATTATTAATCGGATTATTTAACAAAAATTTTGTCGTCATAAACATGCAACTTTAAAATACTAAACAACATACAATTTGTTTTAAGTTTACTTTTTGCTCTGGTAATATGAGCATCAGTCGGGCCTTATATGTTGAAGTGGGGTCTTTTTCATAGATTAAACCACTTTTTTTTATGATTACACATGTTGTTCACTGACTCGATTTAACGCTTTTGTCCAAAAGTAAATTCATAAATAATATCATTTTGACACTATTCTCTCACACTTATGCAAGTTAAAGCTTTTTGCCACTTCCCTGGTTCAGAATATGGACAAAAAGTAAATTCAAATCTTGAGTTTTGGAAAGAGTAGATGAATATATTTTGCCTGGCATTGTCTATCGACACCCTTAAGGTAGCGGAATGAAATATGTTTCATTTGATAGATTTTGATTCGCTGAATCCAGCGGTATCCTTGTTTATACCACGAGCGAGACTAAATCTCGAGATATTTCAGCTCAAAGTTGTACTTTTTATCACGAGCTCATATGCCAGAGCATTAAAAACTCAGCTTTACAGGCATTTTCCAACTCACAATTAAAAACCTGAGCAGACATTATGATGTACTTGTAGAAAAATCTCCGTTTTTCTTAATTCTGTCCTGCAAAATGCTGGTAACGGGGCATTTTTATAAGATATTTGCCAAGAAAGACGTGAAAATCAGTTTCATGGTTATGAGATAGACACTAGCAGCATACCGACACTGCTGTATGTATATAGCTATATTTATACAGCATTGCCTCGTTCTCGATATTACAAGTTGTATACCTCTTCCCCATGCTAAATATCACAATATTTCAGAGCCTAAAACAAAAAACCCATGCCGCCGTGCGAGAGCGCGCGCGAGTCTCTCCCCCCCACCGCACGGTCGATCCCCGCACGCGCG
>JAPYYV010004949.1:0-23078 GCA_030522625.1 Copidosoma aretas
AGCTGTTCTTGTTATTAGTACACCTTGGTGTCCTGCTCCCTTCTCTTCTCCTCATACGATTCACAGAAAATAATAGACTGCAGATAAAATAATATAACAATCTACTTTTTATTTTTATATTATTCTTATGCTTGATATTATTATTCTTATCAACACTATTACCCCTGTTACTATGACTATTACCGATACTACTATTGCTATTACTCATGTTGTTATTATAACTATTGGTATCTTAAAGAGAACGCTGTATAGATGCTTTGCTAGGACATAACAAAAAAAGGCGTTAGCTTACCGTGGCAACGAACAGGCAAAAGACGAATGTCAGGTAATAAAGTGTTTTTTATCGTCGTTAAACTGATCAAGACCAATTATAGTAACTAGCAGATCTGTGGCAGCTCAAGGTCGTTGACAGTAGCTACGAAGAGGGTATTAAAACCTGGTGCACTTCCAAAACTAATGTATTACACTATTACGGTCCCAGAACAAGTTGTATATAAATATAACGCACTACCAGGGCACTTGAATTTGCAGGTAAAAACTACTTTGCTCCGTCGTTACACGTGCGAGTTTGAAAAGACCAACCTGACTGTTGCGGATAACAAACATCTATAGCGGTAGCACACGCTTGTTTGATGATATCACTAATTCCCACTCGTAGTCAACTACCACAACAAACCTTAATGATTGCTTATATGCAGGGGAAACTTACTAACAGATATAAAACTTCAGCAATACGATCGACCACAATTATTTCTCGAATTCTCAGTTCATATAAAAATTAATTGAAAATAATCCTTTCTAATTATCATCATAATTTTTCAATTAAGTAATGCTAAAATAAGTAAACCCGGAAGTAATTTTTCATGAATATTACTGAGATTATGTTTGTAACTTTCCTTTGTGTTAAAAACGATTTTCTTAAGTTAATTTGTTTGCGTCGATACTAATATTTGAAATAATAAATACTTCTTGTCAAATCGTCCTGCAAAGATTATTTTAAATTTTTTTCCATATGCGACTCTAATAACATTTTCCAAAACTTTATTGCTACTATGTCGTACGTGAGGGTGAATGTAGGTATTACTGCCTCTGCTGGAATTACTGCCACTATACGTAAATAAAGTTGTAGATAATTTTGCATAAAATCTAAGTGGTTGAAAAAAAAGGAGTTTATTAAAGTCCTTAAAAATGTAATACGACCGAATATGTCTATAAAAATTTAGAATGAATCGACGAAATGTAAGAATGATTAGACGGTGATCAGATTCCCGCCATCCGATTCTATTTTTCCCACATAACAGTAACAATAAACATACCTTTTTTCAGTACTATATTTAAAAGTATAATAGCAAATTAAGTTTTTCTCATAAAAGAAAAGTTGGTTTTTATCATTTTAATCATTAAAATTATTATACAGTTTTTTTTCTATTTTTACTTCAAGTGGCAGTATCTCATGCACTGATTTTAGGTAATGCTGCGATTACTGCCAGCTTTTTCGTACGTTGGGTCAACCTAACCCTATAACGCGGTTTCGTAGTTGTAACTCTTGTTTATACTTTTTGTCAACGATTTTATTTTGTATAAGCCCGTACATTAAATGTAATTGAGGAACAAGGCTGAAGATACAGCCCTATTAAAAATAAGAATAGAAAAGGATATCGAAGACCAAATAAAAAGTTGCAATTTAAGAGTAATTGTTAGTTGTAGGTATATTATCACACGAAAAATACTTTTCCAAATATTTTTTCAGGTTTTAAAATAATATTAAAACCTCCTCCTCAGACTGTGATTCTATTAACTTCAAAGTTTCTTTAAATACCTGCAGTTTTGTATTTATTGCAAATAAAATATTACAGCTATAAAATTAGTAATCGATTTTATTGTAATACTTTTACTGATGTGATCTGCTGTATTTAATTAATTTATCGAAGATTTATACATTAAATACGATAACATCCCTTCTGAGTAGTTTTTTGTAAATACAATTGTAAATCAACTTGTATATACACATGTAAAAACATTTATAATTCCACTTGGAATTCAACCCGGAATCACTTATGGGGTTTTGGTTTGGAGATGAAATCAGTAATTACAAGTGGAATTCTAAGTGGAATTACCAGTAACGATTAAAGGTATACTTTTTTTTCAACAAGGTAGTTGAAAAAAATAATTTTACGTAGTTTAATGGCAAAATTAGGTGTTACCATTCGTATGGTAACAGCAAAACAGGGGACTTTAATTCGTTTCGAAGAAGACTCTTCCGGACCTTCAGAAATTTTTAAAAAGTTATGGTAGGTCCCTGGCTTCATCCTCTAGAACATATAAAAATTTTGGCTGGGTATTTTAAAATTTGCTTAAGTGACAGACTGCAAATTGCGCCCAATATCTGATCTTCTACGTATATCGCCCATTCCAGACTATTCCAGACCGTACAAAATTTCCAAAAAATTATGGTAGGTCCCTGGCTTCATCCTCTAGAACATATTCACATTTTAGCCGGATATCTAAAAATTTGCTCTAGTTATAGACTTAAAATTGTGCCCAATATCTGACTTTCTACGTATATCGTACAATTATGGTTTTTTCCGGAACTCGGAAATTTGGCTCTCGGATTGTAACGAGTCCCTTATACGAGCCTGTTTGTTATACTATATGTTGAGCTACATATATTGATGTTTTTCTGGGAATAGACACCTAACCAGAAGTGGAAATGACGGCACTTTGTCGAACTATACGATTCTTCGAGCGAGGTGTTTCAAATTTTATCATTTGAAAAATTATTCCCTGTTTTATTTACTTTTATGTCAATAAATTTTATGATTAACCTCTTGTTAATGAAATTATAAGAAGAATTTTATTCTTATGAATCAAGTATTATCATAAATGTTTTAGGGATATCATCGATAGCAGATGTGCAAATATATTGTTGATATGCTAAGATAATATATATATATAGATTTTACAATGAATACATTCATATTCTAGTACAAAATCAGAAATATTATGGACGATATTTTTCTGTTGGTATAATTTTATTTTAAAAAGTACTACATACAATGTTTGCAAAACGTATGGTTAATATTACATTTTATTATGGAAAGGGGACAAAGATATGCGTATATCGTAGATTTGCCTACTAAATTAGATATCGGAAACATGACGTACTCCTTAGCATCACTTATGCCTAAAATTTGACATTTCTTTATTATATCAGTTATAACTTTTCATAAAAATGTTATCAGACTAAGCGTCTCACTACCGTGCTATGTTTGTGAAAAAATTTTACGAAGCCTTTACGCACATCTGAACCAGTTGTCTCCAAATCTCGATGGTTCTGTACGTTATGGAAGTTATGCGGTTCGTATAGATCTTGGGAATGATTCGTGCGTATTATACATTTGTCTTTGATGAAATTGTGTAAGACACAGGTACAGTTAACGATATTAATGTCTACACTGGGCGATTGTTCCATTGTTTTATAGAATATAAGAAACTGTTCAGCAAGCTGTCCGAAAGTGTGCTCAACTAACGTCCGAGCACGCGAAAGTTTTGAATTAAAAATTCGTTTGTCACTTGTCAAACTAGCACCTGTAAAACGTTTCATAATATTTTGCATTAGGGGATAAGCCCCATCTCCTAAAAAAAAAAAAGTCCTTCTTCAGACGATAATAAAGTCATTGTTTCTGGGAGGTTTATTTTCCCCAAAGTTAATGCCTTATAAAACATGGACGTCTTGAAAGTTTGGCTATCATGCTGTTTACCCGGTGCACCAACGTTAATAAATACGAATTTCCCGTCTGCATCTACTACCGCTTGTAAAACAATTAAGTAAAATTTTTTATAATTTTAGTATTTGGACCCTGAATGTGCTGGACACTTTATGCGTACGTGCTTACCATCTAAGACACCGATACAGAGTGGACAGCCAGTTTTGATGTAAAACTTTCGTGATATTTTACTAAAGTTTATTTTTGAAGGGATTGGCATGTGGATTTTGAATAGATTATTTCAAATAACTTGAGTCACCTCTCTAATAATACTACATATTGTAGAGGCCCCGATACGAAAACTAAAAGATAATGATCTGTATGTGGCTCCAGTTACTAAAAACCTGTGAAATTAAAAATATTATTGGATTGTGTTTCAAATCAACATGTAAATATAAAAAAAATATATATGTATATAGGATGGTCGTTGAAATATATGTAGCAAAGTTGTCTTTAGTCCAATGTCAACAATTATCACGCACTAACAATAAATCTATCAAAAAGATAGTTTTTCCTTCAATGTATGTGGATATTAATGTTAAGTTTAGATTACTTTATACTGTCCAAGTATTATTAAACAATAAAAGTTTTCCAATTTTTGCATGAGCAAAACATAATAGATAAGTTGTTGAAGAGAATTATGAATTTTTTATGAAATAAAGTACATGTCGTACACCATACCTTAGTGTAACAACAAGTTTTTCCTCCGGGCGAATAGGTTGCGTATGAAAATAACATCAATCCCTTGTGCAACTATCATATATATGGGCTAAGATGTATTTAATACATGATGGAGACATCCGAACATAATCGAAGAACTTGACGTCGTATTTTTGGAGCAATGAAAAGAGGTGATGATACTCCCCGTACGTCATTCTCCCTTGGTGCAGCTCATATATCCGATGGGTTCTTATATTTTCAAGCACAACATCCAAATTGCTGCATTCTAACAGTAACCCGATATTATCTGTTAAAGACATGTCCAAAAAACTTGATACTTGTATTTACAAGGATAAAAAAATAAAAAATTATTTCATATTGCAAGATCTTTAATAAGAATTCTCACAATGAAGTGCATACATAATCTTAGGTAGGTTTGTGTGGACGATGATGTAATAAGTGTATGTATAACAAGATAACTATCTAAAAAAATAAAATTGTATTTTAATTAATGACAACGAATTAAATTATACATATAAAAATACACAAATAAGAAGAATACATTGAAACACAAAAATATTATTTTCTTAGAGAGTTTATAAGAGTATACATTTATTAAATCAAAAACTGCAAAAGATTACTTACGAAATTTCACAACGTATTTACACGACAAACCCTAAGATTCGCTCCAATAACGAGTAACTGGTGACTTAGCAGTAGCACTTATATGGAAGAAATTTAAACGAGACGTCAAGTAGGTATACAAATATGACAACGCCTTGGCTGAATCAAGTCTATGATATATGAGAGGTCGAGAAATAGACAAGTCAAGGAGCGACGAAACAGCGAGTCGTGAACGTTATAAGTAGTCAAAAGTGCCAGGAATGACGTCGCGACGTGATGCGCACGTAGAGGAAAACGAATAAATGCTAAACTCGAGTAGTCGAATCCCGACAATGCTCGAGAGTTTTGATAGTGAGTTTGAGATATCGAATATGCGAGACACTACACTCGATCAGTCTATCGTCTCGCCCATATACTCGACAGCGTCTCGACTATACTCGACAGCGTCTCGTCTATACTGGACAGAGACTCCTATATACGCGACAGTGTAGAGTATAGTCAAGTCAAGTGTGTGACGCAATAAAGGTAGATTACGCGAGCAGGTTTGTTACGTGAATCACTTGTTGTCGTCTACACTCTGCCAGTCATCGTAAGTTAAGGCCTTACACGTAAAACGAAGTAAAAGTAATGCGGAAGCACATGGACAAATAAGCAGGGATGTGTGGCATGGTTTGTGAGCCTCGAAGTTTGTCAATGTCTATTATAAAGCACGCGCTGTACATATTTACGTTTACTACGTTTTGTTTATGCGCGTGTAGGATGTGAGTTTTTGTACGTGCATATGCAAGTGTGTGTATGTATGTATGTAAAGGCACGTATTGCACATGTATTGGCCTTTGCAGATGCTGGCACGTGTTTGAGTGAGTGTGGGTGCGAGTATAACATCTATTGTGGGAAAGTGGGTATGTATGCGTGAGTATGGGATGGTGTCAATATTTGTGGATGAGTGTGGACTGTGTGGAGTTGTGGACAAAAGTGTGGGTGTATATTGGTGCGTGTAGTACCTACAGTGTAGGCACTTTACGTTACGCGGACGTATGTGTACTGTGTAGCTATGTGTCAAAGTGGTGAGAGAGACTGTGTAAATGATTGCTGGTATGGATATATGGACTTGTGCGTGTTCAATGTTGACGAGTATGGAGGAGTATACGGACGTACGTTGATACATGAAGTAGACGGCGTGTGTAAGTATGTGTAAATGTTTTAAGTAAGTTGCCTTACACACACACACAACCACATTATCACACAGCCGTAATCTCTTATACGTAGGAACGCACGTCCACAGTGCCAGAAGTGATCGAATTATGGTCAGCTTATCATAACCAAAAATATTTAGCATGGATAACTTACGGTAATTCTACCACTGTTTCGGACCACAGGAGCGGTATTTCGTAACTTTTCTAGCTTCTGCACGACAGCTCCACACCAGACTACAAAACCCTTTTTTACAGAATTCTTCTCTTAAATACAGCTTGAGATGACTTTAAGATGAAAATTCGTTTTGGAAAAGGGCCATTGTGTGGAGCTGTGGTGTGGTGCAGAAGCTAGAAAAGTTACGGAATACCGCCCGCCCCTGGTCCACACCCGTCCACTTACATCTACACGTCTAAAGACAAATTGTAGTAAACGTAAATATGTATACAATAAGTGCCCATAGAGGAATATTAACACACACCGAGAGACACACAAAGCCCTACGAGACCACAAATACTCTACTTGTGTCTCCGTGTACATACGAATTCCTAGATATGCTTTTCATTTTTTCCGACGTACACGCGCCTTAAGGAATACTATTTAACGAGGTGACGAATATGCATACACTTTCGCCCGCACGTCTGGTTCCGTGTTTTACCATGTTAAAGAATCTTATCCACAACACTATTACAAAATGCTTTTTGAGAAAACAGGATTTCATTTTTAATATGTAGTCCAAAACTAAAGACGCTGAGTCGAATATACTAAGAATAAATATTTGAATGTCACGATAGATCGAATTATCACTGTAGAGTGGGGCATGTATGACAGACTTTGTAATGTAAGTTTGGCACCCACAGTTTCGTAAAAATTAGTGAAAATCTTTGTATAATTATTTTTGCACATACGTGTTTCGTAACTCTGCTCTATCGTGAACCCATATATAATAGTTATAATAAAAGTTTTTATCTTACGGAGGAATAGATCACCGAGCTTCAGTTTGAATATACGTCACTAGTTACAAGGTAAATAACCGTGTAAGATGTCGTCTTTTGCACTGAAAATTATAATTTTACTAATCATCCACTTTGTCACATGTAAAAAACAGTCACATTTAAATCATCATGTGCATATACATTTTATTTGATAGCTTATGATATTAAAGCTATTATGTACCAAGTAAAAGTTATCAACCGTGTGGAATGTCTACTTTTTCACCGAAACATATAATATCTGACATACTATACACATTGTTACATGTGACAAACAGTCGAATAGACTTATCAAGAGTAAGTACATTTGCTTTTACAGTATACAATTTTAAAGGTCACATGTCCATAGTGACTAGCTAAATAGCCTTGTTAGATGTGTAATTTTGCTACAGAAATAACCTATTTTAACGTTTTATTCACTCTATCACAGGTCATAAAAAGTTAATTAAGACTTATCTATAGCGAATAGATTTAATTTGATGATTTTTAATCTTTGAGCTCATGTGGTCACAGTGACAAGAGACACATAAGTCTTAGATCTCTATTTTAGGACCAAAAAATATCTTTATAACTATCATCCTCTTTGTTATATGTGACAAAAAGCCGTAAATTACTTATCAAGTGTTAAAGACTATATTTTACATAATGGTAAGCCCCTGAAAGCTTGATTCCTTGCATGCAATCATAGGTTGCATTTAATGTAAGACAAATTAGTCGAGTTTATTATAGTGTGGCTGCGCAAGGAATATACTACACAGATCGTACAAATAATCATTACTAGATGTACGCATGATACACGACATACGAGACTTCACAGAAATATCATTTTCATGTATAAATTAAAGTAATTTTTTTTTTGGTTATTTCAATCATTTTATCTGCCGTGACAACAGATGATAATGGTATTGACACATATTTCATTTGTCAGTTAACATAATGATAAATATGTCATCTGTACAACACGCAAAGAACTCCTCAAAATAGTTCAGGGGCGCTTTTATCGAGAATTGTCTAAATAAGTCTTACTGTCAACGCACCCTATCTTTAAAACATATGTACTGAATGAATATCAGTATGATAAGTTTCATATCTAGACTAGATTTAAAGCAGAAAAAAGCCAAAAACAGGCAAAAATTGATGTTTCAGTGCATACGACAAGAAGAATATTAAGGTTATCAAAACCCTTTATTAGCATCATAGCATTATTAATAGGATAGCATATTCATCGTAAGTTGAACAGGACTTATTTCTTAATAAGGCTGTAAAGAAAATCAATGTACCTGTGCTTAATGAAAATAGCAGTCTCTTACAACATTTTTCAAATTTTTTTCTCATGGATCTAATCAACACCCTTTTATAATCACATATGGCTCTTAAGCGCTTAAATGAAGGCAATGTTTTTTTTAATAAAATCCCATACTGCATTGTAAGATCTGAGTGTTCATCGACTTATTAGAACCCAGGCCCAAGGTGCAACATATATGGTATAATATAACAAAAACAATAATTTTATTTCAACTTCTTTATAAAATGACATAATTCATGGCCGTATGAAAAAAGTTTTAAGTATAATTATTACAATAGGCTTTGTGATCGTCGATTTTAGCGCAATTTTTTTGTTGTGCTCATATTTTTCGCAGATGGAATATTCGTAACCTAAAATTTTTTTTAATCATATGCTAATCGTGTATTTTGACTGGAATATAAGTGCACAAATGAATACAACAGTTGCAAGTTTTTTTGAAGTACGCATACTCCAGAGAAAATTACATTTTTCTACCTTATCGATAGGGCAGGCTAAGATCAATAACATTTAAACATTATTTAATAAAAAACTAGATATATTTTATCAGAATTAGAAGATTTAACGTATGTTTCTGATGTATAAAAGAATAATTCTAGCACAAGTTCAGGGACATTTATTGAATGTTTGAGGCGAAAACCGAAAAATTACATTTCTGTCAAAGTAAATATCAAGCTCTTTTGGATATTAAGAAAGTCAAGGATGTGCGATTACTGCATTTTTCTGAGATTTTATGTTGAAAAATAATTTTTGTACACATAAAATTTAACAAAAATACAGCAAGAGATTATTTCCTGATCAAATTTATCTCCTACGCTATCGATCATCAGCTAATTTATTTAATTTACAATGAAGGACCGACTTGGCACATTTACATCACTAAATTTTTTTATATTTATATTTATAAGTGACTCTAAGAAGAAGTCATAAAACAATTTTATTACAGTCTCATAAGCTTCAAGATATCTGTGAGAAAAATAATGTAGATTATGACAAATTTTTCTTCAGCTTTCTATAATAGTAGATTTTTTAGACATTTATGTTGTTTCTGTTTTTTAAAGAGAGCAACTAAGATCTTATTGAATAATTTATTACACGACAATCGTTCTAGACTTGCTTGTTATATCGAAATTTAAAATATTAAAGAATTTATTAGATTTATAAATTTGCTGCACGTTGTACCACAAATTAAAATATCAAAGAAATCATTAGGCTTATAAATTTGTTAAATTATGTAACAGTTAACTGACAACTTGTAACATAAAATCCATTCATACCAAAAAAAAATTCTGCACGCGATATAAGTATTTTTATATACTTTAATCTATTTTTCAATTTGTGTGTCAACTCCGAATATAATTTTTCCTATGATATTTTATACACTGTGCTCTAAAATTTCGTGAAGTTGCTTCAAAAATGTGAGCAAAATACACACGATAAACTTACCACGCATAAGTTTACCATGTATACTTTGTTCTCGTTTGTTAAGTGACTTTACGAAATTTTCGAGCTAATTGTGTTAAATTAATTTAAAAAAATCGTGTCAAAATAATAAATTAAAAAAGTACAATAAAGTCGTAATTTTTAATTAGCTTATGTCGTTGGAGGTAAAAAATATTAATCAAGTTGTACGTAATTCTATTAATCTACTAAAGCTAAGGACAGGAGTTAACATAAAA
Organism: Copidosoma aretas; assembly: GCA_030522625.1. Taxonomy (NCBI): domain Eukaryota; kingdom Metazoa; phylum Arthropoda; class Insecta; order Hymenoptera; family Encyrtidae; genus Copidosoma; species Copidosoma aretas. The sequence continues at coordinate 10,220 of JAPYYV010004949.1, forward strand.
AAATTCGTCGTGAACATAAAATCAATAATAAAAAAATTATACCAGATAAGGAACTTCAATGGAAAAATATGTTCGTGAAATCAATTTTGGTGGGTTATTATATTAATTGTAAAGAAAATACAAAAGATATGCTCATTATATCATTTTTTTTACCCATTACTGTTAGCAATAAAATTGTTTTACTCCTTTAATGGCTGGTACTACCTTCAACGTAATCGATCAGTACGAGATGGCCATTGGATCCTGACGTTAGATGAGCTGACATTTTACCCTCTTTATCATCTGTTCTTAGTGTCAATATGTAGGGATTTTTCTAAGCATGATCTGCAAAGCCTCTGATAAAGGTATGTCTACATTTAGCTACGACTTTACTTTTTGACTTTTGCTATTGCTCTTTGCATGCACGGAAAAAAAATGGGTGTAGGATGTCTCGAACTGTTTGGTAGTCAGAGATAGCAACAGCTTTAAGCTCTTTTACTACTAATTTGTGTGTATGTGAATTCCTGTATAGCAGCATATAAACTCGACAATCGTTGCGATGTCTCTAGTACAAATCGGACTTCCCTCCCTTTGATGTTAGAGGCTTTAGGTCTCCTATAAGCATTGCGCGTAAGCACTTCGAGTCTCGAGACATAAAGTCCCCAAATCAGTAACCTACGGTTATAGGTTACCAACTCTAAAGAGCGGACGCTCGGTATGTATAGAACTCACTTGATTCCAATATAGAGTAAATATGCTTCGGATTTGGTGTGATGACGCTCCTTTCGCGCAACACGCAGTCACATGCTATTATGTGTATAATACCATATCACTTTTTGTAATAAATTTATACATATGAGTCAAAACGCGTCAACCAGATCACTTCCCTATCCTAAATTAAAGGGAAACAAAGACATTTATTTTAGGCTAAAATTTTTTGTATAGACATAAGCTTTATATTCGAACATGGCTTTTTAAAAAATTCAAAATGGCGGATACAATATGGCGTCAAAAATGAGTGAAATTTAAAAATTATTGATTATTACCTTCCAAAAAATTACAAAGCGATGTTTTTATAATTTCTTTTTACAATATTACATAACAGTGTCTTAATGAATCATTTACTCATGAAACCTAACCTTAAATATTCTTTAAATTAGGTCAAAATGCGTTAACTGGACTACTTCTCTATTCCAAATTTGGATAAACCAAAAAAACTCATTCATAAGTCCATTTGTTAGCATCGTTATTAACTTATAATTACAACATGGCTTTTGAAAAAATTCAAAATGGCGGGTCCAATACGGCGTCAAAAATTTGTGAAATTTGAAAAATATTGATAATTACCTTCCAAGAAATGTCAAAGTAATGTTTTTATAATATCTTTTTACGATATGTCCCTAACAGCGTCATAATAAATCGTTTACTCGTGAATCTTAAGCTTCAATATGCTTTAAAATAGATCCAAATGCGTTAACTGGAATACTTCTCTATTCCAAATTTAGGTCAACCATAAAAACTTATTTTTGGCTCAAATTGTAAGCAACGTTATTACCTTCTAATTACAACATGGCTTTTTAAAAAATTCATAATGGCTCAATCAATATGGCGTCTTAATTTAATTAAAATCAGAGAATATTGATTATTACCGTCCAATTAATGTCAAAGGCATTTTTTCATAACTTCTATATATGATATTTTCCCAACGACTCTCGACTAGGTACATTATACACGCATGGAAACTAACCTTAAAATGCCGCAAATTCATGACGTAAGCTTTCGTCAAGTCTCGAAAAACTATAACAATACAGGTATCAATATGAAAAGCTTACGTCATGAATTTTCGGCATATTTGAGGTAAGTTTTTATGGGTGTATAATGAACCTATTAAAGAAACCTTAAGTAAATATCATACAAAGCAGTTATGAAAAAATGCCTTCGATATTATTTGGACGGTAATAATCAATATTCTCTAATTTTTATCAATTAAAGATGCCATAGTAGATGCGCCGTTTTGAAGATTTTAAAAAGCTATCTTCTAATCAGAAGATAATAACGGTGCTAACAATTTTAACAACAATGAGTTCTTTTTGGTTGACCCAAATTTGAGATAGAGAAGTGGTCCAGTTAACGCATTTTGACCTAATTTGAAGCATATTTGCGGTTATGTTTCATGAACAAGCGATTCATCAAAACGCTGTTAGGTAAATATTGTAAAAGGAAATTATTAAAACATTGCTTCGACATTTTTTGAAAGGTAACAATGAATAATTTTCAAATTTCACTAATTTTTGACGCCATATTGGATCCGCAAATTTGAATTTTTCAAAAATCCATGTTCTAAATATAAGTTAATACGGATGCTAACAATTTCAGCCAAAAATAAGTTTTTTTTGTTGACCCAAATTTAGGATAGAGAAGTGGTCTGGTTAACGCATTTTGACCTAATTTGAAGCATATTTGAGGTGAGGTTTCATTAGTAAACGATTCATCAAGATGCTGTTAGGTGAATATTGTAAAAAGAAATAATAAAAACATGGCTTTGACATTTTTTGGAAGGTAAAAATCAATATTTTTTAAATTTTACTCATTATTGACGCCATATTGGATCCATCATTTTAAATTTTGTGAAAAGCCATGTTATAATTAGAAGTTGATAACGATGCTAGCGATTTGACTCAAAATTGAGTTTTTTTGATTGATCCAAATTGGGGATGGAGAAGTGGTCCAGTGAACAGATTTTGACTTAATTTAAATCATATTTAAGGTTAAGTTTCATGAGTAAACGATTCATTAAGACGTTGCTAGGTAAATATTGTAAATAGAATTTATAAAAACATGGCTTTAACATTTTTTGAATAGTAGTAATCAATATTTTTCGAATTTCACTCATTTTTGACGCCATATTGGATCCGCGATTTTAAATTTTTTCAAAATCCATGTTTTAATTAGAATTTAATAAGGATACTAACAATTTCAGCCAAAAATAATTTTTTTTTTTTACCTTGATTTAGGATAGAGAAGTGGTCTGGTTAACGCATTTTGACCTAATTTGAAGCATATTTAAGGTAAGTTTTCATTAGTAAACGATTTATTAAGACGCTGTTAGGTAAATATTGTAGAAAGAAATTATAAAAACATAGCTTTGACATTTTTTGGAAGGCAAAAACCAATATTTTTTAAATTTTATTCATTTTTGACGCCATATTGGATCCGCCATTTTGAATTTTGTGAAAAGTCATGCAATCATTTCAAGTTAATAACGAGGCTAACAATTTGACTTAAAATAAAGTTTTTTTGCTTGATCCAAATTGGGGATGGAGAAGTGGTCTAGTGAACAGATTTTGACTTAATTTAAAGCATATTTAAGGTTAGGTTTCATAAGTAAACGATTCATCAAGACGTTGCTAGGTAAATATCGTAAAAAGAAATTATCAAAACATGGCTTTGACATTTTTTAAAAGGTAATAATCAATATTTTTCGAATTTCACTCATTTTTGACGCCATATTGGATCCGCTATTTTGAATTTTTAAAAAGCCATGCTTAATTTTGAAGCTTTTGTCTATACGAACAATTTAGGCATAAAATGAATTTTTTGAGATGCCACAAATTTTGGATGGAGCAGTTTTCCGGTTGACGCGTTTTAACCCATAAATACATTGTGTAAAATTGCTTCAACTTTTTAAATTTATGCACAAAACTTTATCACATGTTGCGCTAAGATGATTTGACAGTAAGCGGCTATTTACAAATATAATAGTTGTAGATTCCACTAAGTGTCTTTAAATGTTTTTATTATTTGTTTTTAATTAAAGTCCTTGCCCGGAATCTAACAATGATGCATTTTAATTGTCTTAGGCATCTTTGATCTTTTTATTCCTTCGGAATATATATATATATATATATATTTATGTATACTTACTCAAACCTTAAAACCGTTTTCACTCCCGCATTTCATACCCAAACTAACCAAACAAATTATGCAATGCATTCACTTTTTGCCAACAGGATATTGTTATTTTGCAATAAAATCACTTCTGTTAGTGCTAGATATGTACATATGTGTGTGTATACATATATATATATATATATATGTGTGTGTGTGTGTGTGTGTGTGTGTGTGTGTGTGCGTGCGCGTGATTGTTGTGTGTATGTGTGTGGGTGTTAAGTATATGATATCACTCATGAGGCATGCGTGTAGCGAGAAAGGAGCGCCATCACACCAAATCCGAAGAATATTCACTCTATATTGGAATTAAGTGACTTCTATGCACACCTAGCGTCTGCTTTTCCAAAATGGTAGCCGTGGGTTACCAACTTGGAGACTTTATGTCTTTAGACACAAAGTGTTTATGCTCAATGCTTCTAGGAGACCTTGAGCCCCCAACATCCAAGGGAGGGAGCTATGATTTATATTAGAAACATCGCGACAATTGTCAAGGCATAGCATTATCCAGTTGAAAGCCATAAAGGTTGATTTTGTAATAATTTTAGCTAGAACATTTTGGTGATTCTAGAAATCAAAAGTGCTGAAGATATCCTGCACTCAATTTTTTTCCCCTGTGGTTTCCTGCACAGATGGATAATAAATTTGGCTACCTAAACCATGATTGCTGCAAGAGAAGATAACAATCATCTAAAAATCATACATTTAGCTAATTGCTTTATCGTTCTATAATAGTATAGATCAATTTATTGTTCTATAATTGTTATGTTATTGCTCTGCAGCATGATTTAGAGTATTTAAAATATATAATAGCTTACTTGCGATATGTGTTGTAATGAATTTACTATCTAAAATGATAAATGATTTATCATGCTTAAAATTCATTTATAGTTGTATTGGTCACCAAGGGCCATACCTACATGGTGCTTAGCTGATTCAGAGTACCAAGATACAATAACCTCACCAGCACTCGAAGAGTTTTCTATAAAAGAATCTGAAAAGATTCAAGGATGTTCCCCAGGGCCCTTAGATTTCCACGGTATTCGTAAAAACTTGGTACCTTCTTTTGTTTACTCAGAAAACGCCAAAACCTAATTAGTTACGTAATTTATAATTTTTACCAACAAAAGTCTCCTATAAATCTTTGAAAATCAAAATTTTTTAATGGAACACTACTTTTTTATGACTAAATAATATGCATACAAAATTTTAGAGTATAATATGCAATCAAAAAAAATTAAATAGGCAATTCTATAAAAATCTTTGGGCGGTACCTTGAATTTTCGAGGCTTTGACATTACATTGTTGTTTATATCTTCAAAACTATCCTTAAAATAGAGGGCCTTAAAGTAATATTATTTTTAAAATGAATTCAGCTTTTTTATATAAGTTATTTATTGGCATTTCATTGACTCAATCGTGGTTTTTTTTGACGAAATAAGTAAAAAATTTCGATGCACGTGAATTTTTCTATGGAGAGCATATTTTTCTACTTATTTCATCAAAAAAAAATATGATTGCAACAATAAAATGTGAATAAATAATTAACTAAAAGTAATTTTATTTAATTCTGAAGAAAAAAGCACTTTAGGGCCCGATGTTTTGAGAATAGTTTAAAGATATAAACAACAATGTGATGAACAAGCCTTGAAAATCCACGATGCAGCGCAAAGCATTTTTTTAAATCGCCTCTTTAATTTTTTCTAAAGCATATTATGATCATTAATTTTATATGCATATTCTTTCGAGATAAATTAGTAATGTTACATTGAAAAAGTTTGGATTTTTGAAAATTTGTAGCAGACTTTTATTGATTGAAGTTATACATTTTGTAACTAATGAGATTATGGCGTTTTCTAAATAAACAGAATAATGTACACAGTTTTTATGGATACTGTGTGAATCTGAGGGCTCTGAGGAACATCCGTAAATTTTTCCTGGTTTTTATATTAAAAACTCTTCGTGGGCTAGAGTGTTGATTGTCACTTAATACTCTGAATGAGCTGAACGCCGCACAGTGGGCAGATTTGTTTTTTTTTGGGCAAAACCTATTATTTAGAGAACGAAAGCAGATGAAAAAATGAATTTTTTAAAATTTTTTTTGTTATTCAATGTAGATTTATGGAAAAATACTGCCAAAGCCGAAAAATCGAATCCTAACCTAAATATCATCATGAAACACTAAAGTTTTTGATATTTTGTACATGCTAAGAACTAAATTTTTTTTTTTTTAGCTATCTCTAATCTTATTGTATTCATAAGTTTAAACTTCAAGAATATTCACAAGTCAAAATGTAACCTTAAAACTTTTTTTAACCGTCGATTTTATGAATATCTCGGAAACGAAAACACTGAGAAACAAAATTTTCTTGCTCTCTTTGTTATTCAATATACAAATATAATAACACACCTAGAAAGTCAAGTCATTAGAACATAACCTTACAATTAGCATTAAACAACAATGTTTTGCTAATTTGCCCATGCAAAGGGATGAAAAGCTTTTTTTTTCAATCACCTCTAAATATATTTTATATTAAGCTACAAGTTAAAGAAGATCTACAAGTATAAACATAACCGTCGATTTTATGAATATCTCGGAAACGGAAACGCTTTAAAGCAAAATTTTTTTATAATATACTAAGCGTAAAGTTCGTACTTTTCTCCCTGTATACAGGGCAGATACTGTGCAATAAGTGCATGTGTGCATCCGAATTCGTCTATTATATACTGTATAACTATATACACAAGTTAGCATGTGCCTGTAGTAGCTCGGACTTCAGAGCTCGAACATAGTAAGGGTGCCTCACTGCAGTATGCAAACGACTCGTGAAATATTAGCAAGACAAAAAAAGCAAATGTACTATTTGCTAGTGTATTGCAGGAATATAACAATTAAAAATATCAAAAAAACTTATTCTTCGACTCACACACACACACTGTACCCTATAATAGTTTATTTTGATGACAAAAGTTTTGCACTGCATGACACCATGAACGACTTGTTTTCCCTCTATCTCTCTTCATCTCTGACAGTGCGTTCGCTGCATGCATGAGCGTCTGCTCCTGCTTTATTAGCCCTTCTTCGTTTGATTGACATAGTTCGTTTGCCTATCGTTTGCTTATCATACGGGGCCATTCTCACTCGCATCCATAACTCAGTATATCTATTTATACTTGAAGACCGTACGATAAGGGCCGATATGCGAACGATACGCGAACAAACGATTTAAATCAGGGGCTATTAAAGCCCGAGTAAACGAACAAACGATCGATACTTAGAATATAGGTTATAAACATATCTGTGTACACACAGTACCCCTATAGATGCATACAGATACCTTTATAACCTATGTTCTATCGTTTGCTCGTTCGCTCGGGCTTCAATAGCCCCCCAGCCTCATAGGACACGTGTTGTTTAACATGTTTGTGTAACGAACTTTCCGCCGAGTATAATATAAAAATTTATACGCAGTGCGGGACCGAAGCAAGCAAGCAAAGGGCTGTTTCTTGTAGCGTCCTCGCTACGCTCGGACGCACACTACAACAGCCACGAAATGGCGTGCTTTAGTCCCTTGGTGCGTAATATAATATTTTACTCTATTTGTTATTCCGTTTAAAATTATATATTTACACTGAAAAAGTCAAGACATTAGAACCTAACCTTAAAATTAGCATTAAACAATAATTTTTTGATATTTTACCCATGCAAAAGGATAAAAAGCTTTTTTTTTATTTACTTTCCAAATTCACATTCTTGTAATCATAAATCAAAAGAAATTAATTGTATTCATAAATTCATATTTTTGTATTAATTTCTTGTATTCATAAATCAAAATTTGAAGAAGATCAACAAGACAAAAAATAACATAAATATGTTTATCAAATGTCAGTTTTATGAACATTTTACAATCTTACAAATGCAAACAGCAAAAATAATTTTTTTTTCCCTAAGTTCTTTGTTATCAAAAATAGAATTAGAAAAATATATTAAGGAAACCAGAATATAAAACCCTAACCAAAAATATATTTTTTTCTTAGTTTTAAGAAAATCTTACTTCTGCAAACATATGCAGAGACAAAAATTTTTTTCTATTCTTAATTTACGAATGAAATTGTAAAAATTGAGACAGTTCTCATAAATTATAATCTAATAAAAAATTCTAAACAAATATCAATTTGATGAACATTCTGCAAACCTAAACTAATTTTAGAATAGGTTTTTTTAATTTTGTCATTATTCGATACAGACTCAGATATAAAATATTAAGGAGTACTGGAAATGCAAACGATATCCGAAAATAAGCAATGAACAACCTCTTTCGATATCTTACCAGCGCAAACACACAGAGAACTAAATTTGTTTACTATTAATCTTCTCATTTACCACAGAAAAGATTGTAAATTGTAAAATTTTTAAGCCCTAGCTAAAAAATCAACGTTCATGCAACGTTGATTCAACGTTGTTTTTTTTTAGATAGATCTAAAATCATGTTTTTAAATTGTTGATCACATTTGATGTAGATGTAGTACCTGTTTTGGAAAGTACCATTCGTATGATAACACTAAATGTGAGGGATTTAAGTTCTTTATCATTGATTAATAAAATAACTAAAAACACGTGTACATGCAAATTTTGCGATTAAATCACTTGAATCCCTCAGTTTTAGTGTTATACGGATGGTTCATCCCAAAACAGGTTGTACATATTTATCAAATGTGATCAACAATTAAGAAACATGATCTTAGATCTATCTTAAAGATCGACGTTCATTGAACGTTGAAATCAACGTAGGATAAACGTTGTGTTTTGACGTTAAAATCAACGTGGACATTAACGTTGCTCTTTTAGGAAAAAAAGCTAGAAGCCTTAACTTGAAATTTTGTATAAAATTTTAACTGCATGCATATTCTACAAACGTTAACAAGTTGGAAGTAACAGTTTTCTATCGTGCAGTTTACTTTGATGTTGAGTTGAAAATAAATATAGAAGAGATACATCCCCAATATTAAACCCATTTATCTTTTTTTTTGGTCACGTACAGATTTAGTAGCTGGTCGAATCGATAGACTCTTCTTCACTAACTTTGAACGAATACTGTTTCTTTCCTTCTGTGTGTAACACATTGATTAGTTTACATTACTATTAGAAACAATTTAATTAGCTAAATCACATAGTACTTTTTTAAATTAATAAATGTATAAATTATGAGTAGCAGAAGCTAAACACTTAACACTGCAGGCAGTCTGGTTCATTAGGTTATCAGTGATAGGAATGGGCAGGATAAAAATTATTAGATTTATCAAGCAAGACTTTAAACGGGTGAACGATGGAAATCATTTGAGATTGAATGCATGCATCGAAAATGTGTAAAAAATGTGGAAAAAAGGTGGAATTGTGAAATTGAATTCATCATCTGCTCGTTGTATATACATGTAAACTTGTACACTTATATGCTAAACAGTCCTCTCGAATGTGACTGCCAAACTAGCGAGAAAATTCTCATCGGTTATATTAGAAAAACCATAAAAACCCAGTAACCTAAACTCTAAGCTCTGTAGTTAACACAGTAACCCGAGGGAAGAAAGTTGAAAATATTATAGTTGAATAAATTATTAGCCTAATTATAATGTAACCTCAATCTCTAGCATTTTTACCCAGTAATTGGAGGGACAGCAAGTTAATAATTTATTAGTTGAATAAATTATTAACAACATAATCTAAATCGCAAGCATTTTAACCTAGTAACCCGGGAAATTTCGACTTAATAGTTTTTCAACCAATAAATTATTAACTCGCTGTCCCCCAGGCTACTGGGTTAAAAAGCTTGAGATTAAGGTTATTGGTTTATGTGGTTTTTCCATATAACCGATTAAAATTTTCTCGCTAGATTGGCAGTTACATTCGAGAGCACCGCATAGCCTGTAATTATACAAGTATACATCTATATACAACAAACAGCTGACTAATCAAATTTCACAATTCCACCTTTTTCTAACATTTTTCTCACATTGTTGATGCAAGGACTATATATAGGGTATCTTATGCTGAGTAGAATTTCAACTATGCGACTGGGTACCGTCCATATGAGTACTGAGCTAAAATATGTAGCACCTTCACACGTGTGATACACGTGGGCTTAGTTTTTTCTAAGTGTATTGCCAACCATGACTACCTACCATGTTGACATTATAGCTAGCCAATCATCGAGTTGACCAGGTTTTCGTCATAACTGACCATTGTGAATTCGACTTTGGGAAACAAATTCTTTTGGACCGTAAAAGCAATAGATTTAAACGTGTTTTAGTAATATAGACATTGTGCAGTACATAAAAGGGGTACAATAAATGATAGGAAACAATTCTTTTATAGAGTTTACTGGTTTGCATTTGTGTAAAATTCTTAATTATACTATAACACTTACATAACGCAGAATTCTTACTATTTTTTTCATCCAATTTTAATTTTTCGAAAATTATGCTTTTACATGTTAGCGTTTGCAAGATGTATAGAAAATGTAGAGGTTAGGTTTAGATTTTTGGGCCTTTTTTTACTTTTTTCATACTTATGTGATAAATCTGAAAGAAAATAAGACAAAAAATTAACTCTCTATCTCTTTGTGCTGCCAATATATCCACCAAGTAACAATGAAATGCTAATTTTAAGGTTAGATTGTAATTTCTTGACCTTCTTAGTGTGTCATTAAAATTGTATACAAAATAATACAGAAAAGAGAACAATATCTTGCTTCTAAGTGTCTTCGTCTCTGAGATAGTCATAAAATAGAGAGTAAAAAAAAATTTTAAGCTTATGTTTTGACTTATGAATTCAGTAATCTTAATGGTGGATAAAAGAATATGAGCTTTTGACCCCTTTGCGTTGGTAAAATATCAAAAAATTTGGTGTTCAATGCTAATGTTTAGGTTAGGTTCTAATGTTTTGACCTTCTCAGTGTGAATTTATAATTTTAAACGAAATAACAAATAAACCAAAAAAAGAGTTTGCTTCAAAGCGTTACTGTTTCCAGGATATCCACAAATTCAACAGTTAAAAAAATTTTAAGGTCATGTGTATACTCTTGGATCTTCTTTAACTTGTAGCTTACTAATAAGATATTTTTAGAGGTGATTAAAAAGAAGCTTTTTTTCCCCTGCATGGGCGAATCATCAAAAAATTGTTGTTTAGTGCTAATTTCAAGGTTAGGTTCTAATGGCTTGACCTTCTAAGTGTGTTATTATATTCGTCTAAGGAGTAACAAAGAGAGCAAAAAAATGTTGCTTCTCAGTGTTTCCGATCTCATGATATTCATAAAACGACTGGTAAAAATAGTTATTGACTAGTGGATATTCTTGAAGTTTAAAATTATGACCACAATACCATTAGAGGTAAATAAAAAAAAAAAAAATTTATCTCTTTACATGTGCAATACATGAAAAAAATTGGTGTTTCATGATAATTTTTAGGCTACGATTTGATTTTCCGGCTTTGACAGTATATTTTCTTGAATCTACATTTAATAACAAAATAAATACAAAAAAATGCATTCTTTTATCTGGTTTTGTTCTCGAGATATTAGGTTTTGCCCAAAAAAACCAAATCCACCCACTGTGCGCCGTGTGATCCGCATTTGTACGTCCCTTGGTGACCAATACAACTTTGATATGGCTATGATGCAAGAGAGTGATGGTAGTATGAGCACAGGTAAGTCAACCAGTGTAATACAAATGCCCTAGAGACCTGTAAAGTACTTGTGTGTGTGTGTGTGTGTGTGTGTGTGTGTGTGTGTGTGTGTGTGTGTGTGTGTGTGTGTGTGTGTGTGTGTGTGTGTGTGTGTGTGCGCGCGCGCGCGAAAATACCATTTTAGAAGCAATTATAACTTATACTTTGAACAGAGGTTATCGAGCGCCACACGAGTTGAACCTTAACAGTAAGCCGCTTTCTTTTTCACGTATTGCTTATTATCCTTTTTTCAAGCGTTTCGTGCATATTTTTTAAGCACGAGTGATTTGGAGCTAGTTTAAATATATCTATATTATGATCGTCGCTAGTAATAAGTTTAGCACGACACTTCTTTTTAATGCATCCATACCTGAAAATTTTTTACTGTAGAATGAAATGCAATTAAAATAACATCATTGATACTTTCTGTCATTAGGCATATACAATTCTTAACCTTGTTTTTTATCTATTTTTAACGATCTAGTAAAAACCTTCATAATGGATACCACGAAGTGTTGCATTAGCTTTTTTCAGAATTTTTCTAAGTTCCTTTTGCTGAATTAGTTAAATATATAAGAAAAAAATATTTGCTCACAATGACACTTATTGTTGAAAAAAAACAGTAAGGATTAAAATACAAACAAAATATATGTCTTTGAAAAAGCACTAAAAGCAATTTTTGTAGTAATGTGAAAAGAGGAAAACAATATTTTAACTGTCAAAGTAGAAGAAGTATTGCCAGACTTTTGATTTAAACGAATGGATGCATCGCTAACTTGGGACATATTTTCCTTTTCATGATCGCTATTTTTTTCCTGCACGTAAAAGTATTATTGAGAAATAGAACGTGATTCAAAAATCTACATAAATCTATTACCAAAATTAATATATTACCTTCGTCTTTTTGTTTATGTTGTCATATAAATCATCTAAAAAAATAGGCAGCTTATCATTTATTAGAGTAGTCTAAGAATTTTCAGCGTATTTTTAATTTTTAATTGCGCTGCTCCATACCAAGCAAGTTCAACGCTTGTTGAAACTCGTACTTGGCAGCTTCACTTTAGAAGCTCGGAGCCAAAGCAAAAAAAGGAGAGGAATCGAAGGGGAGGAGATGACTCGTTTCGTCCCAGATCGCCAACTTGAACTCTTCAGTGTGGCTTGTTAGCGATCTGCGCCACAGACGAACACGATAGATCAACTAAAACTAGCACTGAT
>JAPYYV010004950.1:0-17759 GCA_030522625.1 Copidosoma aretas
AAAAAAAAAAAAAAAAAAAAAAAATTTTCATTAGAAGGGATCCAGTGATACCCACTAAATAACCCCCTATGTTTTGTGGCTTTCACAGCAACATTGAGCAAGCTCGAGCACCAGTCGCTGGAATGTACCGACCGACCACGAGCCCTGAAAGGGCACGAGGTCCCCCTTGGGTCAGCACATCTTGTCCAACCCTTCAATCCGCCAGCTTTAGGGCGACGTGCTTCTCCTTGCTGATAACGACTCTGCCATCAGTGCAGCTTAGATCTGCACCAGCCACGCTGTGCGCTTGCCCTGAGAAGAATGTGAGGTCGCTGAAAAGCAGCATCCTTGTTCAGCCTCACTGCAGGTTTGTTTTCCAAACACCTGTTTTTCGTTCGGTGCTGCTCCTTGCTGATAAGCCTCTAGGCTCAGCGCAGCGTGGATACGCACGTATTATCCTGCCTCCTCACTGGCCGCGCAACCAAGGGCACCTCCTGCGTGGGGGCCCCCACTCAGCGTTTAGCGGCCCTCTCTTCTTCCTTTATCAAGCGGATAACCGCCTGGACACAGTGGTTCACAGCCCTCCATGCGTCCTCGGTGGTAAGGATCTGGAGGACGATTTTTTTAGGCGTGGGTACTATGCTTAGACAGTCCGCCAGAAGCTCGCGCTCTCGGTGCCACCTTGCGCACACGAAGAACTTATGCGCAACGGTTTCATCCATCGGAGGGCAGTAGTCGCATCTGGGAGATGCTTTTACCGCCATTTAATGAAAATAGGCATTAAACTGGCCGTGTCTGGAAAGAAACTCGGTAAGGAAGTAGTTAACCTTACCGTGATGTCACTCCATCCACGGCCGCAGGTAAGGAATCAGCCGGTGCGTCAATCTGCCCACAACGGCCTCATCCCACTTCCGCTGCCACGTCGTCAACGTTACCTCTTGCCTGTCGTCATCATTTTGGGCACCAGGAGACAGAAATTTCTCCCTGCGCTTCCGGGCCAACAACACAACGGGGATCGTTCGCGCAGTCACCATAACCGCTTCGGAGGAAACCGTGCGGTAGGCGCACACGATCCAGAGAGATCCGAGACGCTGTACTGAGATAAGCTTTCTACGGACATCCCGTCTTGACAGCGCATTCGCCCATACCTCTGAGCCGTATAGTAGTATCGAGTGAGCGACCGATGCTAGAAGCTGTCTTTTGTCCTCTCGCGGGCCACCAACATTCGGCCTCAGCCGAGACAACGCTCCCGCAACCTTGGCAGCTTTTTCCGCTGCTCTTTTAATGTGCTCCTAGAAGGTGAGAAGAGAGTCGACCCACACTCCCAGGTAGCGCACCACCGTGCTCTTGCATATCTCCTTACCCGCAACGTTCACGCGGAAATTCGTGCCGAACCATCTCTGCCTGGTGAGAACAACCATTTCCGTCTTTTGGATCGCCAGTTTAAAACCGTGATCCCGCAGCCACTCCGACACTATCGCGACCGCCCATCCTATCTTGCCCTCGGCCACCTCGCGCGATCTCTCCGTGACGTGCAACACGATATCATCAGCGAAACCCGTCAGGCCGACCCTCGAAGGCATTTTCAGGTGCAACAGATCATTGTAGACGAGGTTCCAGAGGTCCTGGCCCAGTGCAGAGCCCTGCGCAACCCCAGACGTCAGATGCCTCTCCCTCTGTCCCACATTAGTGTCGTACCGGAGAACACGATCCTGAAGATAGCTATCAAGGATCCTTCTAAGGTAATCCGGTACATTATGTATCCTTAATGCCTCTCTGATGTCGGACCAGCTAGCCGAGTTAAAAGCATTCTTTACGTAAAGGGTCACCAGAACACAGGCACTCCTCGTTTTATGAGATGGCGCCAATGCTTTTTTGACCGCCTGTAGCACCTCGCCCACAGCTATGACCGTCGAACGACCCTGACGGAACCCATACTGGTTGTCCGAGAGGCGGGTTACCTCTCGTATGCGAGTTCAGATCAGCCTCTTGAACAATTTCACCGCAGTGGCGTAGTCGTAGTAGTAGCAGTAGTGGTAGTATAAGTAGTTGTTATAATGGGTGAAGTAGTTATAGTTGTCCAAGTAATTGTAGATATGGTAGTAGTAGAAGTATTAGAAGTTCTTAATGTAGTAGTATGAGAAGTAGTGGTCGTACTAGTACAAGTACTCTTAGTAGGGGTTGCAGTATAAATCTTACTAGTAGTGGTAGTTGCTGTGGTGAAAGTAATTGCAATAGTAGCTCAATTAGTATGAGTAATAACTATAGTAGTAGAAGTCCTAGTACTTTTAGTAGCAGTAGTTGCAGAATTGGTAGTAATAGTTGCACCAGCAGTTATAGTAGTAAAGGTGGTAGTAGTTGTAGCAGTAACAGTAGTTACTTTTAAGATGTAATAGTAATAGTAGTACTAGAAGCTATGTCTGTAGTAGTAGTTGTAGTAGTAGTATAAGTAGTCGTAGTAGTATTAGTAATAGTACCAGTAGTTGTAATAGTAGCAGTAGTAGAACTGGTAGAAGTACAAGTAGCAGTTGTACAAGCAGTATTAGTAAAAGCAGTTCTAGTAGCAGTTTAAGTGCAGGGATAGTCTATAGTAGAAGTAGAAATAGTAATAGTAGCAGTAGTAGTAGTATTAGCAGTAGTAGTAGTAGTGGTAGTAGAAGTAATACTAGCAGTAGTAAAAGTAGTAGCAGTGCTAAATCTTGTATTAATAGTCCGAGAGCCCACCGCTAATTTGGCTGCATATAACTGTTAAGGCCTAATTTTTTTTGTTAGATAGCGCAATTCTTGTATAAAATAAAAATCTAAGGCTATCAAGTACATGGATTTTTGGAAAGAATGAGTAATAATACTCCGGAGCAAATTGTACTTCACGATTTGACCTATCACTGTTGTGGACGAAATAAGCACCAGACTGTAGAATTTTCTCCACTGATTACAAAAAAATTATGGCAGCCGGAAAAATCTTTTTCGGGAGCGAGGCAACAGCTTTCAAAGTATCT
This sequence comes from Copidosoma aretas, assembly GCA_030522625.1. Lineage (NCBI taxonomy): Eukaryota > Metazoa > Arthropoda > Insecta > Hymenoptera > Encyrtidae > Copidosoma > Copidosoma aretas. The sequence goes on from JAPYYV010004950.1 coordinate 2,979, forward strand.
TCTGTATAATTGTTGAACGATCATCTGCTCGTGTAGCTTTATATATATATATCTGTCCATACACAGCGGAGCGGAGGGTGTCGATAACGTAGAGTACTACCTGACTACTGTGTATACATACACACATATATACAGCCGCCCAAACAGCTGATTGTTCGACAGTCGTACAGATGATATATAAAGCTGTTGCCCCGCATCTGTGAAGGACTTTTAAGGTTGACATTTTTTTTTGTCATTAGTAGAGAAAATACTACAGTTTGGTGCTTATCTCGGCCACAACAGTGATAGGTTAAATCATGAAGTACTATTTGCTCCGAAGTATTTTCACTCACTCTTTCCGAGAATCCTTGCACTTGGCAGCCCGGGATTTTCGTTTTGCACAAGATTTCCGATATCCAACGAAAGAAATTTGGCTTTAACAGTTATAGGCAGCCAAATTTGTAGAGGGCTTTTTGACTATAATAATAGTAGTTCTGGTAGTAAAAGTACAAAGAGTCTTACCCATACTAGTTATATTACTGTTAGTAGTAGTAGTTGGGTAAGCAGTAGTAGATGTAGTAGTAAAAGTATTGTCGGTATTCGTTGTATTGTAATTAGTAGAAATCGAGGTAGTAGTAATCGAAGTATTAGTATTAGTAGTAAAAGTAGTAGTCGTACAAGTAGTACCAATAGGGGTATTACGAGATGTAATCAAGTAGTGCCAGAAGTATTGATAGGAGATTTGATAGTAGTAGTTATATTAGTAGAAGTAGTAGTAGTAATAGTAGGAATAGTAGTAGTAGGTGGAGAAGTAGTAGTATAAGTAGTACTAGAAGTAGGAGTAGTATTAGTAGTAGAAGTAGTGTTACGGATCAATCAAACATGTATTTTTGGTCAAATCAGTGTGAATTTTGAATAATAAATGTATATTAATGTAATAGAAAAGTTTTTAATGACAATAACTAGCGTTGCTATGTTGAGGCACGTTTTGTTAATTTTGGTTTCGAAAAAAGCAGTTCGCGAAAAACCTTTGAAATGTGAAGTCGTTTTATCATCGTTGTTGTGTAAAAATATACTTTTGTTCTTGTATATGTGAACCTTAAGTTGTTTTTCTTTTCTCGACGCAAGGCTGGTCGGCTTTGTTGGTTACATTTTTTGGCACTCAAGCAGGGACCTTTTTTAGCGAACCTAGCTCTTGCTCGAGAGATAAAAATAATGTGCTCCGTGTGGTTAAAAATATGTGTAATAATTATATGATTGTACGGTCGAGACGATTTTTTTTTCAGCAGATATTCTACAAGTGGGGCGACAGTGTCAGCTTTGCTCCAGTCTTGCGATCAACTTCGACGCCGAGTGCGGGCTTGTGGGCTACGTTACTATACTGCTCTTAAACTGAGGAGTTCACGAAAAAACTGTGACAGCACCAAGTTGCTCGATATATTTGAGCCACCACTACCACCAGCTCCGTCGGCGGTGTTTCCACAACCTCGTGCCCCTCAACTTCCGGCTGCTACGGCCTGCTGCGATCGCGACATTAACCTCGCAGTTGACTATGTCAAGGAGCCACCGTACACCGTTACCACCAGCTTTAAAGGTGACTGTGCTCTTAATTTGGCTTCTGTGCATTACAGATCTGCTGACGATCCTGTTCCCGCATCTGACTTGTGTGGTGTTTCTCTGGGGACTGAGAACGTGCCCTGCTGTTGTCGCTGCTGCTTTGATTCCTGTGCCTAAAGCGGTAGTGCATATGTGTACACCGCGTACTTCTTGTCCTGCTTCGTCAGGTACCTGCGGCGGTAGTGCGTTAGCGCATATAACGTCTTCTCCGTCCTGATGATCCTGTACCTGTGGCAGTGGATCTGCGCTCACCGCATTCTCCTTGTCCTGTAATTGATGTATCTTTGGTGGCAGTTCGTTTACGCACACCATGTCCTTCTCGGCCTGCGTCGTCTTGTTTCTGTGGTGGCAGTGCGTACGCGCACTTCGCATCATCTTCGTCCTATTTCAGCGGCGTATAACACACGCTGTGTCTTCGCCACCTCTAGCGGTGGCAGTGGATACACGCACACCGCATCTTCGTTGCCCTGATCCTGCGCACTGCATTCTCCTCGTCTGGCTATGTAATAGTGCATGTTTGTAAAGGAATCTGCAGTAGCAGCAGTACTCTTTTTTTATTTTTATGCGATCAAGCGTAGATTATTTCTATTTATTTTTGTCTGCGTCTCAAATGATAGAAACACCCCTTTTGTGTTTACTGTTATATCCGTCAATCCCTGATTTTTACAGCCTATAAAAGTAATGAGCGAATTTCATAGCTTAATTTAACTATTTTATTAAACATGGAGTATGGACACTTGCTTTTGTTTTAAGTGGGTGCATTTAATTTTTTTTTATGCAAATAAGCAATTATTGAATTATTGACGAATGATTATTGAAATTAAAATCAAATTTAACTGTTTGTTTAAAAAACGTTGAGCTTTGCAATGGATTCACTTTTAATTTTTTAACTCGTCAGCCGTGCCACTGACTGGTGATCCACCGTGAGCATAGTTGAAACGGCAGGGAAGCGCACCTCAAGCAGTGAAGGACCTGGAAATCGATCCTGAGATCAACCAAGAACGCGACGGCAGAGATGTGCTTCTCGAGCAGTGTAGGTCTGAAGGTGCTGGCGAGACGAAGCCTCAAATAAGAGAGGCTGAGATTCCCTGAGATAAGAAGCCACTTTTTAATGACCTTATGCAAGTGAAGTCATTTCTTGAAGGTTCCTAAGTTGGTTTCGTATAGTTTTCTTAAGAATTCTGTTCTGTAGATGTTTTTAAAGGATTAAAAATCCATATTTCTTCCGTTGTTTGATATCAGAGTAAAATATCAGATTCCAATAAGTAAAAAGTTGTTGAGTACAGGAGCAAAATTTAGTTCAAACCATTGCTGATTCGTAGAATAGCATTATTAGATAGAGAATGAGAAAGTTTGCGGATGATATCCTGAACGAATGTGGGTATGATTGTAACAGATACGATTCCTTGATATATTATAGTACAACATTAGATTATTATAATTTGAAGAAAAATTATAAACTGATATTGAATTACAAGTGCTTGGTAGTATAGGTGGAAATGAGGATTCAGACAAGTAGCAGTCATTCGATTTATTCCTTTTTTCCATAGAAGTATATTTTAATTCGTAAATCTAGTCTTTCTACTAAGTTTTTTGCGAAAAAGAAATAGTTCTTTTCTTCTCGCTGAGGTTGGCACTTGGACAAAGAGATCAAAGAAAAGATTATATGTGGCTCGATTGGCAGTAATACTCACCAAGGGATCTCTAAATAAAAATTTTAAATATAATTTTTCAATGTACTTAAATCATGACTGAATATATTCAAAGTATAAGTAAATAATGTCGATGTAATGATGTATAATTAAAAAGAAAAATTAGGACACTTCTTTCAACGCTTACTATTGTAAGTCGTCGTTTGCGTAAGCCGTGTTACGATGATTCTCAGAGAGTTATCGGGAGCACATTTTTTGTGGATCTCTGGGGCACGGGGTGGCCAGTGTAAAGGCTTGTCGCGAACAGTTAGCTCAGAAGCAATTTCAAGAAATATATTTTACCTGTGTATTCATAACATCGACAAAACCGATCGTACGACGTACGACTGAGAAATGAAAAGATGATAGCATCATAGCAATGTTGTGATTGCTAACTTATTGGTATGCACAAACTTGTATACTGATAAAACACTGCAGGAGTCCGTCTTTTTTTTCTTACGTTATTCTCAAATCGCAGTCTAGCTCTTTTCTTATTTGCATGATTCTTGTAGGCAACAATAAAAATGTTATGATTACACGCTTGGCAATTGACATAGGCTGTTTGTTCACGAGAAAAAAAGAGTGAGATAGAAAATCATGCGCATGCGCGTGGAACACCGACACTGCCGGGGAATAAAATGTAAAGCCAATTCGACAATATACTGTCTCGCACTGCAATCACCCAACGCTGTATTGTATTAAAGAAGGGAGTAATACAACGCAGAGCAGAGTCCGTTGTAACATGAGGCTTGCGGGGCGTACATGCACCTGTTGATGGGCTAGAAGGTGGAGCATAAAGAACGAACTTTATGGCAGGGGATGTTAAAAATAATATAAGATGCTTTTTTTCAAAGAAGCGAAGAATTAAAGCGTACAAATTTGGAAGAAAATTAAATAGGAAAAAACTTCAAGGCTATTCATCGAACCAAAATGCATGAAGGTGTAACCGCTGAAATACCAAAAACTTGTTGTATTCTACTAAAAAAGCGGCGTTCTTTAACACCATTGTATTTCTAACGATTTGGTTACAGGATCTAAACCTAAGTTATACGAGTTACAATTTTTTTTAAACTAATTCTAAAAAAAAAAAAATTTGTATCATCACCCTCCTTTTTTTTAGCTGTATTGACAATATTGGATGACTCGGGCATGCGTGAATGCACGTGCGAGCTCACGGTCAGTAGGCTAATAAAAACGTGATGCGTGCGCTTGTGAGCTTATTACAGTGCACGCAGTAAGCTCGTAACTGCGCAGGTGAGCTTATCATGCGGTTATAGGCTAATCACCTTGCCGGTGCCACCACCGCCGCCCAGTAAAGTGAATATAACGTTTTGGTTTTCGCGGTGTAGTGTCATTCTATGAAATAGATACTCGTTGGAACCATCCCTTGACCTACTGCGCGTATGGGCCGACAGGATGTAGAAAAACTTTATTCGTAAAAAGATTTTTATCGCAAGTAGATAAAGTATGTGACGCTCGCTTCGATTGCGTGCTATTTTACTGCGCCGAATGGCAAGAAGCATGGGCTTAAGAGTAAAAGTGTTATAGCGGTGTACAGATAGAGTTTAGGGGAGGGTTACCACAACTGTGCGACTACTCGAGTGACAGTGCAAAGAAAAAATTGCTTGTATCCGATGATCTCATGCGTGAATCGTCTTGCTGCGACGGAATTCTTGATTTATTGACTGAAGGAAGTCACCATAAAAATATCAGTGTTATTTTTATTACGCAAAATATATTTTGTTAAGGTAAATCACAGCGCGAGATGATCTTGAACACGAAATTCATAGTTATATATAAAAATCTAAGATATCGAGCGCAAATTTTTCATCTCGCACGACAAGTCTACCCGGAAGATCCAAATTATTTACATAAGTCATACCTCGATGCAACCAAAAACCCACACTCTTACTTATTTCTCGATCTTTCGCTAGATGCTGTCGATGAGTTTTGCGTACGAGCTTGCATATTTCCCGACGACGCTGTGCAATACTTTTACCTTCCAAAGTATCTGTAGCACCGATAAGTTGAAGAGAGGGAGAGAGAGAAAGAGAGAGAGAAAGAAAGGTATAAAAAAAACTATCGCGATGCAATATATTAGTTACCTTTTGTAGAGTATGGTAGAGTGGACATCGAAAAAAAGGAGTCTAGCGTACGCTCTGATTTTCAGAGCAAAGAAGTGTTGTGTGAGAAGCATTTCGACAGAAAAAATATCATTCTCTCACTTATTCCTGGTCAGTGCAAAGGCGGTACACTGCGCAAACTTCTGCTTCGACAGATCGATAAATCGGTTTGAAAGTGGATATGTGAGTTTGCTTTAAATATTTTACGTAGTATCGTTGAGTTAAGAGAAAAGGAAAAGAAAAAATGAAGCAAACATAATCACACGTTGCATAAATAAGTTACGTCAAATTTTTCCAGCAATACTGTCCAACCCATCAGGCAGAAAAAAAAGACCTATTATTTAGCACAAAAAAAAAAATTTTTACAAAGTGGAGGTAGTTTGTTACCACTTTTTCTGACACCCATTTTCGACTTACTGGCTTCCATGCTGATGAATAGTTTTAACAATAGATCGCGCTCGTAAGATAGTTATCATACCGGAGGAAATTCTCGAGTAATTAAAAACTGTCGAAATGATGACAGACCAACCAACACCAACACCGCCAGCATTACCCCATCAATTAACTACTCCAGAGCCTGCGGTACAGACGGTAGGTGACAATAGGTCGGGACTCGATAGCGAAATGTACGAAATCATTATATCTAAAGAAATTTATTTTTTTGCGTAAAGTCTTCAAATTAACTGCAAGTGTTGCGACGGTATCTTTTTTTCATAGAAAATGAGCGTGACGCGAAGCGCTACGGAGACAGTGATTGGCTTGTAAACAAAAACGATGCAGCATTATCCTCCTTGTCAGAAAATAATATAATTAAAAAGGTGCCCAAGAGGTATGTTCCCAAAGCTAATCTGTTACTGCAATATTGAAAGAGAATAGTGCTCGGTCGACTTAAATGGGACAATACGGGTAACAATACAATAGATGGACGAACGATAGATGAATCAAGCATCGTTGAGCTTGTCAATGACGTAGTGCGAAAGAAAAGATGTTTGCACAACATACGGAAAAGTAATAACCCTGATAGGGAAATGGAAAAAAAGAATAGCGATTATATAAGTAATATTCCAATAAGGCAGATTGAATTTGCGAAGTTTCTCAAAACGTTGGATAGTCCGTTTAATTTAAATGGTAATAATAAGTCACTGAGAATCGGTTACACTTTGACAAACCCTATAAATACGGCAAAATAACGACTCAACAGAATAGTCTTACCGAAAGAAACCTTGGGGAGGGATGATACTATAGCCTCACCGTCGAGTAAAAAAACCAAAAAAGAATCCATACCAAAATAATCCTCATTGAAGAAGAAATAGCTGAAAATGCATCCATAGGGATACAAAAGTACTCTGCTGCTTATGAGAAACTGTTTTATGATGCTTTACAGGAAGCTTATTACGCGGGTGCACGACATCTTGTACGCGTCAACACTAGAGGTAAGAAACTAGTGACGAAATATAAGAAAAGACAAATCTTTAAGTGGTTATCAAATCAAAATACTTACACGTTACATCGTCCAAAACGAAATTTCCAAGATTGCGTTATGAGATCACAAATATCAAAGACTTGTGGGAGTAAATATTGATGCAACTAACAAGTATAAAGGTTAACAACGATGGATACTGCCATTAACTTATGGTTGTCGATAAATAAGTAAATTCGCATGGCTCGAGCCGCTACGAAACAAGACAGCACGCAGCGTCCCGATAGCTTTTAAAAAGATTTTCGAACGAGCAGAAGGACCTGTGCGTTCGCAGTCCGACCGTGGTAAAGAGTTTATTGGCTCAGAATTTCAGAATCTGTTAAAGCGTAATGACCTTAGATTTAGAGTTGATCGAAATCCTGACATTGAGGGAGCAGTGGTCGATAGACTCAATAGAACTATATGAGAACGTATATGGCGATATTTTGTGCACAAAAACACCAAGCGTTACGTAGATATATTGCATAATGTTATTTACGCTTATAATCATACTTTTTATACTAGTACTAAAATGTGACCATCAAAAGTTAGCTTGAATAATGCTTGAATAGCGCGTGAAAACTTGAGAAAGCGTACACTTTTATAAAAATACAATAGGTAAAAAAGGCGCATGGCGCATAGGCTAAGTAAAACGTCGGAGATTACGTTTGCATTAGTCGCACTAAACAAACGTTCGAGAATGGGTACCGAAATAGTTATAGCGAAGAGATATTCAAAATTAACCGTGTATCGTCTTGTCAAATTTTGTATATCTATTCATTAAAAGACTTGAACGACGAAGAAATAAACGGATTTTTTTACACCGAGGAGCTATCGGGGGTTGCTCGAGACCGATTAAATACTAATAAACACTTCAACTCGAATGCGTCATTCTCACGAAAGGACGCGGCACGAACGAACAATCTTTAGTAAAGTAGATAGGTTAACCGGATAAGTTTAACTCTTAGGTACAAGCTGGTGATCTTAAAAATATTTAAAATGTATGGGAATAGCAGTTGTTTCCTCGTATTACTTAGCAATAGCAGTATAATATACTAAAAGGACAATACCATCAGTTATTTTACGACTCAGTTGACACGTAAAAAACGATTAAGCGGAGATGGGTGCGTAGGCCTTGCAGAAATACACATCCTGTGTATACTCCTGCATGTGAGGGAAACAAATAATACTTATATTTTTAAACTAGACAATAACGTGTAGAAAAAATAGTTCCACCATTTTTTATTTAGCGATAGTGTGTTTGATAATTTGAAACAGCTAGCTCACGAGATAAACAACTCACTCAGAATCAAGGATCACTTTGTACTCGAACCAGTACCATACAAAAAAGATTACTATAGAACACGACAAGTATGTGAATACAGAAAAGTATAATCTAAAGTTGCGCGAAAGAACGCGACGTATATTTGGATTCGAATTGTAAAATATAAGGAATAGAGAAACATTCAAGTCTCTAAGGGGTAAGTTCGGACGTAGTGTTATCAAAACGGGTAACCGTCCTGGTTTCCTCTCGCGTGCCATGCTGGATCAGTGATATGTCTACACTGATGCATGCGTGCCTTATACCGTAGGTGATAGTCAATCATCCCTTTTACGTATCGTTTCATTGTGTGCTAAGAAATATATGTTTCGGAGTAATATTGTGGCTAACATTACACCGATCAACTATATACCCTTATTGCATCACAGTTTTTATTCTATCGTTATCGATATAAGTGAGTATCGCCAACATATACCATTCGACTATGGAATGTTGACGATTATACTGCACTTTAAACGTAACTATTATAAGGAAATCACCAAGCATAAGTCATAATGTTCATTATTATGCTAACCAAGCGGGAGGTGGAGGTGGTGGTGTGCGTAAAGTTTTTACTGGTTCTCCTTATAAAAGAGATAGTGAAATGGGATAGTGGTTAGGTAAAGTAATCACAAAAATGCTTCCATACGTTTGCTTAAGCGCAAAAGCAGTTAGAAAAAAAATTGTTCGTGCAGGTCCTAATATATTCGATGACATGGGAACAACGTGCTCAGTTTTAACGACGTTGTCAAGTCACGCGCTAAGGAGTCATAAGTTACCTTAAGGAGAAAAGCAGCAGATAAATTATCGAAAATTATAAAGGGTCGAGTTATAAGTCGACGAGGCGTAACAGAGAGCAACAGTCTCAAAAGAAACGTGGATCGAGTAACAACCCTATTATTCAACGAAAGAAATGCAAGTCTGTTGTCAAAAATAATAAAAAAAAAAATCCTACAAGTAGACGACGTAAGACTTGATAGACCTTAACTAAAAATGTAAGAAGTTTAACCGATATATTTGGACCACGATAAGAAGAAGAAGAAGAAAAAAAAATGGCTTTCTTACGCAGTCATTCGTCGGAGTGTATGTCTAGCAAACTACATATTTTTACACTCTCAGCGATGCACACATCCATAGAGAGCAGTGTTTCTTACAATATAAGCCAGTGTCTTCGGTCGATGAATGTGATAACGTGCCTCTGGAATTTCTCATTCCAAGTGCTAGTGAGTATCACATCAATCTTGCCTACACCATGCACTACATTCAAGCAGAAATTACTCACGAGTAAGCCGAAAATAATAGAATAGTACCATTAAATAATTTTCTGCACTTAATGTTTAATCAGGTTGATCTCTTTTTAATCAAAAGCTCGTGACCCCTCCAAACAACGCCTATCCCTATAGGGCCTACATCGAATCGTTTCTTCAGTATTCGCCCGCAGCCAAGGAAACTCACTTAACTTAGATCCTATGGTACAACGATACACCGGGTGCTTTTGATGCAGAGGCCAATGCCGCAATTCCTCAATTAGTAAACACAGGTTCTACGCAGCGAAGATATTTCTTACTCAGTCGAAAGATATTTGATATGATTGGTCATTTATGTGTTCAATCAAGATAAATGTTGATCAACAGGGTAAAGATGCGTATTCGTCTGGTAAGATACAAGAACGTATTTTGTCTAATGGATAGTTTGAAGAATAGTAAATTCAAGGTCAACATCCAAGAAGCTACGCTTATCGTCCGAAAAAATAAAATAACTTCTAGAGTTTTACTTGCACATGACGATGCAATGTTTAAAACTACAGCCAAGTATCCGATCACGTGGGTAGAGGTTAGATCTTTTACGCTACGCACTGGTATCATGAAGGATTTTCTAGACAACGTGATTCTGGGTCAACTCCCGAAAAGAATAATCATCGGCTTTGTCGATAACAGGGCATTCAACGGACATCGTTGATATTACCCTTTTAATTTCTAAATTTTTTTGATGAATTATCTATCTTCTTACACTGATGGTACGGAAGTTCCGAGTAAACCTCCTCAGCCACGACTAACGGCTAATACAAAATTGTTTATTGATGCGTTTTAGACGCTTTTTTTAGGCACAGGTATTCATTTTATCAATGAAGGTATTGGCATCAACCGACGAAATTATATTGAAGGTCATTTTTTAACCGCTTTTAATCTCACACCCTATTTGTAGGCACACTGTGCCACTCATTGGAATCTTGCTCGTTCAGGAAGCGTACGCGTCGAACAAGGAATTTGACGAAGCCCTAACCAATGCAGTAAACTGCATAGTCCACCCAGAGTACGATAACGTGTTGGAGATTGACTCTAGCAGACACATAATAACGAATTTTGGCACCTTATAGTTATCGTAGAAGGGGGTAATCCCGCTTGCACACGAAATTTAAGGTTATACACAGATCAGTTCCTAACCAGTCATTGAACACGACAGACACGCGCCCTTTGACTAGAGTTACCGTTATTTTCACGCTTTATTTAAAAAAGGAATAATGAGTTTGTACCCGGATGACGTTATAGATATCCAAGGTTTATTTGACGCGTCAAGGAGGTTTTTACCAAAAGAAGTAGCAGAATCCTCTCTTATAAGACTTGTCATCATTCACTGGATAGTACATCCACCGTCTAACTTTTCTTACCAAACTTCGCATGTGCGTTGAGAAAACGATTGGCAGTCGACGCATGTGCAAGGCCTACGCTAGTTCGCAGGTGTTTGCTCTATTAGACAATTACAACGACACTCGTGTGTGATGGCAAAAAATGCCCATCTGATCTACACCTATGGGCGAAGTAAAGCGAATTATTTAGAGTCCACAAATAGATGTAGTTAAATCGTCGTAGAAGAGTACATGGCACTGTCATTTTATATTTTCAAAGAAGCAGACTCTTTAATGGTGTTAGTATGTGGTTCCCACGAGGCGCTATGAAGCGAATTTAAAAAGTATTTATTTGCGCTCAGTAAAGCTCATCGAAAGAAATTGTGGCTCTGCTACTTAGTAACAAGCGCATGCTTCAGTCAACCATACACTGAGTGTTTGTACCACGCGCTTCAAAAACCCAGGTAAAAAAATCTTACGGCTGAAACTAAGTCACTGGATGAAACTAATGGGGGTACTGTCGCTAGTGTTGATTTCAAGATTAGTGAAGACATAATTACCAATGATAATAAAGAAAAAGATCGATTCGTGTATGTCGAATAAACATGAACACACGTACGGTCATGTACGAAATTACAGGGTTGCGTGTAGACTTGATAGGAGTATACGCTACCGATCACGTGCCTAGAAGTTTGATTCTTTCTGCCGCTGTGGTATCAACCATTGATTCGTCCGATAAACCTGGATCTCACTGGATAGCTATTGATATTGATACGGTCACGGTTGTTACTTTGACAGCTACGGAGCCCCACCTATCTCAAGACATCATCTCGATCGACTTCGAAGAAACTGTGCGCGATACAAATAGAACAAAAAGCTGCTGCAAAATTTCAACTTACTTGTATGTGGCGAGTATTGCATCATGTATTTGTATCACTTTTGTAATGGTATATCTTTGCAAGAGATTAATCGAATTTTTACATCTAATACGCCAAAAAAACGACGCAAGAGTCAAACGCTTTTATAAAAGACTCGATAAAAACATTGAATTGTAGAAATAAATGTTCTTACGGTAGCACGTTCCTACGAACTACATCCGGTGGCTGTGAAAGACTAAATCAATCGTGCAGTTACATATAAAATTATGTATAATTGATTATGTAATTTATATGTAAGCGACCTAGGGGGACTTGTTCTTTTCCTCCACGTCAAACAATATGTATAATCATAGTTTTAAAATTTTATATATTTTAGCATCGTATAATCCGAATTTACTTGACACTTATGTACTTCTTAGAATTAATTATGTGTCATCACCTACTTCGGTTTTGTATTAATCTTCTTAACTGATTTGATATGCATACTCTTAGTTCTTAAGAATTTAAATGTTTTTGTATCATGGTCGTAATTTGGCCTACATCTTACGAGCATTTTCACCCACACCCCGAGGACAAAATTAAGAGTAGCCTTCGTTCTTCTATATTTTATGGAAATCTAATTTTTTATCCTCTTCAGCTTCGTATTCGTTTATAAATTAGATTTTTTTTGCATCGTCCGTACACCACAACGGCCACTTGCTAGCCTGTTGTTTCAGTTTTAAAAGTGTATTAACGTACTCGGCAAAGAGGCCACCGCAGCTGCCACTATCACCTAATGTACTGGTATTTTCATTTTTATTACAACGCGTCATTTGGTACTGCCAGATAGCGTATATTTCGATTACACGATATTCAAGCTCAACAGCTTGACGTACTTCATCGACGACCCATGTACCCGTAAATGCGCGCTCTTTGATTTCTTCGTGATTGCATTTTAGCTTACGATATTGTTTACTGCAGGTTCAACAAAGCACACAAATTTATTGTTCTTGAAATTTAACAGGTAAAAGAGAAAGATAGAGTTTTCATGGTGGTTAAATCTTACATTTTATCAAGCCTACAAATTAATAAAAGTTGTTGTTATTATCATTTGTGAGAGTATCGCACCCGTTTCCAATATAATTTCGTAGGTGTCCTATTAGAAAGTAACCTCTTTTGCATATGTAAGTATACAGCGAGCAAAGATCTGTATTTTTATCTTTCCCCCAGGTTGTACGTCGTGTTTAGCGACTTAATTCTCCGTTCCCGCCCAAGAAACGCATCACGAGGATCAATGGTTGTTCGACTTACTATCGGGTGATTCTTGACATACTCGTTGTTCTCAGGGTTATTATTTTTAATCCCATCGAACGTACACTCCCCCATGTCTTAAACTATGTATTTGCATGATTTTATTTTGTTAATCTTTGTCTTTGTGTTCTCATAAACTTCGTCGAAAGTGCGTGGGTAGGACTATATTTCATCTCTATTTTCACGGAAACGAGATGGACAACTGTGGGTGTAACAACCTTGAAATTTAAATACGATGCTTTTTCAACCTAAAACGATAGAAAGTAAGAATCCGTTAACTCAAAATTTTTCCGGCAACATGAATTCCCGACACCTTTCAGCGTGCATTATTTTACGCCCTATTTTGCGCTCGCACTGCACCAATCAGAGTATCGATTTTTGGGAATCTCTGTCGACGCGCTGATATTCACTTGTAGGGATAATTCCGAATGTTTTTTCTTTTAAAAGTTTTTTTTTTAATTACTACCGAGCACGCTGAAGCGTTGCATAGCATTATTAAGATATGCGCTATGGGTTTTCATTTGTCGTCTACCATCGCGAATAATTTTACAAGTTTCACGAGCTCCCGCGGTTTTAAGCTTTCTGAGTCGTGCAAACGCCTCACCAACGACTAACGATCGTAGCAAAAATTTTCCATCTGAATTTTTAATGAGCAAGATCGCGCGTTTCGAATATGTATCAAAGGTTTTAGTTTTTCTACTTGTACGCCCCTGACCCCTATCCGCTGTTACCCGCATTACCGAAAGTATGAAATCGTCATTAATATGAAAGTTTTCGTTACTTTGGGCTAACCTATTTACTAGGGTCCACAGGTCTTGATATGTACAGTTTTTAAACGGCCGCAAAGATTAATCCACAGAATCACGTGAAAAAGTACCGCTTTGGATACTTACACCTATCATATCCTGATCGGATGCCGATACCGTTATGTGGTGATAAATATCGCGGATAGCTTCTTTGAGCCACACAATCGTGTTTACACCTACTCGCAGAATTATTATTTTAAATACTACATCCCAACCTTCTACACCGTACTTTCTTATAATGTAGGCCTTTTCGTTAAGGATCCTGTACCATACAGCAGCGTTGTCGTCTACTTCTGACGCTCCTTCGCCTCCTCCGCCCTCCATCCCACCTTCTACTTTTCCTTTGCTAATCTTTTCCTCCTCCTTATCGTCATTGTCATGGTCATCATCCTCCACTTCCTTCTCCTCCTCACGTATACCTTCCTTACTTAACATAGGTGATGGTGCAGCACTAAAACAAGCTATAACGAAAGGGTTATAATATAATTGTTCTAGTGATCTTCCATTTACAGTTTCCATTCTTAAAAATACTATTTAAATTTTTAGTTACAGCTTGATTTATGATTTAACTCATTTTTTAAAACAATAATCACGATTAAGTGGAACAAATAAAACTTTCGTGAACTTGCAAGAACAAATCATTCAATTCGGTAATTCTTTACTCTGTGTATAAGACAGAGTCCTCGTCCTCGGCCATATTGTACGGCTAGTGGATTTGTTTCGCTTTACGCACATTTTAAATCTTTATGACATGATTAATAAAATTCTCTATCCATTAAATGGTGCATAAATGAGATTCTTTCGTTTTTCAACCTCCGAATATCTTTTTTTTGGGAAAAACAATAATGAAAAAGGAAAATTTTGATATTTATACCGTGCAACGTTTGAAATCAATCATTTAAAATAACTAACATTCTTTGATTTGCTGGTCGAGTAAACTCTTCGGATAAAAATTGTAGTACTATATCCTCGCACTATCCTAAATGGGCTT
>JAPYYV010004951.1:0-15977 GCA_030522625.1 Copidosoma aretas
CACACGCTTAAAAAAATAATTCTGTTCGAAAAATCGAGTATAGAAGCCGCGTTCTATATATTAAGTATTGAATAATCGAACAAGTTGTAGTACGGGAGTATAATTAAATTTTTCTTTTTTATTTGTTTATTTTCAGTATGTTTCTTGTACTTTATTTAACTGGGTCTTTCTGCATATGTTTTCTGTCTTTAATATGCTAGGTGCCTTGAACAACGTCATTAGATAATTTGAGTCAGTTAATTATGAGTTTGCCTACTGTTACACCTCCTGTTTCATTTTAGATTTACTTATCGCCTATTTTTTAGACAACTAAACTTAAAAGTACCAGTCTTCATGGACACCCTTGCCTTTTATTTTTCATAGTTTTGAAGAAATTTGTTAGCCCCTGGCCGTAATTAAATGTTTTTCTTTGTACATGTTTAGATTTGTTTGAACATTTTTGTCATTTTTATACTTATTTCTCTTAAATTTTTGCTTTTAATTAAATTATTTAGTACAAAAATATTGTATTTTATTCTTCCATTTGTTCTGATAGCAGCCTCTCTTTTATTATTTTTTACTTCTCTACCAATCTTTCTACGTGTTCAGCGATTATAGTTTCTAAAATCTTGTATGTTACATTTAAAAAGCCACTCTTTGTAGTTTTAAAGTACTTCTACTTCTTCCTTGCCTTGTGAATTTTATATATTTATGCTATTGCCCACGCGTTGATAATATGTGTGTTAGTCTATAATCTATGAAATTTGTTTCTTAAATCTTAAGTCCATATTATTTGTAGATTCTTGAAACAGTATTCCATAATTTTGTCTTCTCCTGTATCTTTTCGGTTTTTTTATTTTCCTCAAGACATTTTTTTTTTAATGATGGATATATTCTTGTAAAAAATGACCCTATCAAGCGCCATAGAGCAAATTCTTAGCCTAAATATTGCTGAGAGAAGCTTTGAAACCTATAAGAGTAGTATTTCCCGTGTAGGTATTTGAATGCGTCAGCAGAAAAGCATGTCTTATTGCTAATTTTAGAATTTTCTTAAGATCTATAATGATGTATATAAAATTTATCTTCCTAAGAGCCAAATAATACTTTGAGTTTCAATACATTAGATTGTTTTCACGGCTTCCATAGGTATAATCATAAACTATTGGTGTACGATTATAAATATCGTTATTCAATTTATTATTATTAATTGCTACATAATCAATTTTCATAGAAGTTGGTTTTTCATATAGGTATTTTTATACTTATAAGAAAGTAATAGTGTTGTCGTTGTCGAAATTTATTACGAAAGGAAAAACATGTTTGGAGAGTAGTCTGGTTGGGAGCTGCGGGGGATTGGAGGGGAGCTAGCTCAAATTATTTGAGGTCATATTTCACGGTAAAAATAAACGAATTTTACCTTATTTGGGTGGGGGGGGGGGCTATGGGGGAGCGGGGGGAGCTAGTACTCACCTTAAAACCATACAACTATATAATATAGGAAGATATATACTAATCATAATAAGACAATGTAAATTTTTTATGCTGCAAATATTTGTACATTAAAAAAGACATAAAAATATTGATTAATAAAAAAACTGCAATATTATATCTGAAGCTTTTGAATAATGAGTGTAATTATTTGTAAATTATAGTTAATCAGAAATTAAGTAAACAAAAAAGATTTCAAGATGATCAGGCTGTACTAATATTTCGAAAGGGCTTTGATCGTTAACATAAAAAAAAAGATCGCAAATATAATGTGTTCGAGCGATTTTTAGAATAAATATAACTTTAAAAATACAGTTAGAGTTGAGTTGACAATTATCTTCTATAAAAAAATATATTTATAATTAGAATAAATCAACACAGATAAAGGTTTTTTTTACTGTTAAAATTTGACGGATATTAGCATCAATATCTGTGATTGACAATTTTTCTTAGACCGAAAAGTTTAATGTTCAGAAAAATCACTAGCATTGTAATATTGCACACTAACACATACCTAACCATTCACCCACTCATCTACCCATTAATCCACACACATACACACTAGTGCCTGCACAATGTGACAAAAATAGTGCATGTGATCAGTAAACACACTAAAATATACCTAAATACATTTAGAAAAGTATTTTTTAATGATGCATTGCAAGTTTGTTATTAATGAATGATTGTCCCGTTATTTATTTAATAATCAAAAATATAGTTGCAATTATTTTCAGGGTATTATTTTAAAATATCTCCTCTTTTTTTGATGCCATTAATATATTCTACTTTAATGGTTTTTCTTATTTGTTAACAAAATTCAAATTCTAGTTACATTTTGTATAATAATGTAAACTGAGCTTTTCTAGGTAATAGTATCCAAGAAGAGGATGATTATTTCTCTTACTGCATTCGTACTTGACGTTGATGTAATACGAATTGATTTGCTCCATCTCCGTACAACAATATCTCTCTGTCCATGTACGTAATAACATAGATATGATATGTGAAACACGCTTAAGCGTATCCTATATGCACCCACACATATTTTCCAAATCAATTTTGAACAAATGTAAAATCAATGGAATCTCTGCAAAGCCATCCTCTTTTGCAATTTGATATATTTCTAATAATGCATTCTTGTCATGCTGCACATGTGTTAATACTCGTGTTTTTTGGTCATTATTATTATCAATTTTCTAGTTTTTAATCTTAATCTCATATCAGTAAAGCTATTTAGAAGAAAGACAATCTCTGTTTTTACGCTGATTTCATCGTTTGGGTCAAATCATTAGAAATCATTCGATGATTCTTAAATATAAGGAAACAGTATCATTTTTTAATATAATATTTCCATTAGATAGACTGGAATACTTGTAACGAACTAACTAAGAAACTAATATTTGTTTTTAAAGCTTGTTTTTTGTATGTTGATTGTCAAATTCGAAATAAGCAGCCTTTATGACAATAGAAAACGTGTGCTGCACTGTTTTGAACTATAAAATCCAATAATTATTTATACTTATTGTTTGAATAAGTTTTATTTATAGTCAATAGTATATTCGAAATCAGTAGTCTCGAAAACTATAGAAAACATGTTTCGCATGTTTTCAAAACATTTTCACCCAACATTTGTTCAAACAATTCGTTTAAACAATTGTTTTTTGTCCCAATAAACTACAAATTCGTGTTAAGCACCCGGAAAAACAATTAAAGTCACTGTTCTTCGATTTTTTCTAAATCAACTATTCATCCAAATTAGATATTGAATCGCAGGTTTGACCAATGTGACTACTCTGGCACCACCTACACGATACAGGCAATATTGTACGCATGCACGGAACAGTGATTTGTACAGTAACAATCACAACGAGTAAAACCGTACCAAAAAAAAATATTTTGAAGCAAAATCGAGTTAAAGGTGAGATTTTTGTTGTTTTTTTTAAAACCCAATAACCCGTAGCAGCAACAACTCAAGCGGGGCAAGAACGAGGTGGCCCGCAGCAGCAACGGCGGTGACGGGGCAAGCCCGAGGTGGCCGGCAACAGAAAAAAACCTCTGGCAGATACTTCAGCATTGGGGCAAGGATAAGGTTGCCCTTAGCAAACCAAAGGCAGCTCCCTTAGCAGAGTAGTTTAGCAAAAACGCTCGTGCACGTAATGGATGTGTGTGGAGCAGGAGAATGTCTGCTTTAATGGAGCAAAGTGTAGCAAGAGAGGGAGAGCGCACAATAGAATGATTTTCTCCTCTAGTCTGTTCATGTTCGTAGAGCGCTAGGCGACGCAAATATGACCGCCAAGGCGATGGTGACGACGCGACGGAGCTGACGAGGCCACGAAGGACAAAAAACGCTTACTGGCTTCTTCTCAATGCACTTACGATCCGGCTCGAAGGAGCAAATTCTTTAAAATCTGACGAAATAGCTGGTCTTAATTGTTGACTGTTTTGTTTTCTATAAAATTATACTCAAAATAGTCAACGTCTCCTTGACGGCCACCTTTACGTCGTCTAGTGCTCTACATACATAAGGAGACTCGGGAAGAGAGTCATTCTCTTGCGTGCTCTCTCTCTCTCTACACTTTCTGCATTGAAGCAGACATTCTCGTGCTCCGCACACGTCCATTATACGCACCGGCGTTGTTGCTTAACTACTCTGACAAAAAAGCGGCTTTTGACTTGCTGCGGACCACCTCGTGCTCGCCCCGCTGCTGCCATTGCTGCTACGTATCTTCTCTGCTGCAGGCCTCCTCATGCTAGCCCCGTCGCCGCCGTCGATGCTGCGGATCCTTTTCTGCTGGCAGCCACCCTGTGCCATGACGCTCGTCATTTATTTTTTTTTGACATAGCTAAGTTAGGTATAAATCGCGAACCCATAAATATTGTATGTTTCATAAACTTTTTATTATTACTTGAGTAATAAACTGTATAACTTGGTTGACTATTTTAAGTATCATTTTATTAAAAAAAAAATAGTCAACAACTGAAACAGAATTAATTGTCTTATCTAAATTATAATCTATTTTGGTTTCTCGATTTCACCAAAAGGAGGGAAGAGCTTCATCAAGAGTCAAGGTAAGTATTAGAGCTGCTTCCAGTAGTCTATATTATTTTCATATTAAGTGAAATTCGATCCCAGGTACTCTTAATCATTTCATCCAGTTTTAAACCTCGTATTCCTCATTATAAACTTTTGTCATAAATATGGAAGACTATTATCAAAAGCAACGTGATCTTTACAATCAATTTAAAACGCGTTTATATAGTCCATTTAATAACCTTTAGTGTACTCATAACCTCATTATAAACTTGAAGTCACTTGACATTCAAAATGAT
Organism: Copidosoma aretas; assembly: GCA_030522625.1. NCBI lineage: Eukaryota > Metazoa > Arthropoda > Insecta > Hymenoptera > Encyrtidae > Copidosoma > Copidosoma aretas. The sequence continues at coordinate 4,798 of JAPYYV010004951.1, forward strand.
TATTTCACATCAGACATTTTTAAGATAGGTGGAGATTACTATTACAATAATTTAGAGGAAATTGCTGACTTCTGCAATAGTCTGAAGTTACCCGAACAGTCTGTTGATCCAACCTTCACAGGACCTCTTGCTACTACTTAAAGGCTTCCAAATACTATCTTACCGAAATTTTTCGGTGATCATGAGGAATGGCTAATTTTTTGCGATGTTTTCCTAGCCTTAATATACAACAACACTGAAATCTTACTTGTAATTAAACATCCCTTTTTGCGTATTTAAGTCAAATCTGAGGCAGCTAATCACACAAAAATATTCCGCTCACCGATGAAAACTATCAACAAGCTTGGACCGCGTTAGTTAATCATTAAGATATTCCAAGAAGGTAAGTTTTTGGGTGTGTCAATTCTTATATGAACGCTAATCTAGTAAGACGTAGATCTGCTCTCGAGCTTAAACAGTTGATTAGCTGAACTGTAAGACCCATATCCGCATTAGAAACCTCAATCGAGCTGAACACATGTTTGATCATCTTTTCATAGGACTCGTATTTAATAAGTTAGACTTTGGCACGGATAGAGATTGGCAGAAACATTTAAGCAGTTCTACGACACCACCTACTTTGGCGCAGTTCATAACATATTTAAACAACCAATTAATAGCTCAAAACAATACCTAGTATCTTAACCTAGTAGCTTGGTTAAGTCGAACAAAAGACTGCTAATGTTTTTTCTGCTCACAATATTTCTTTGAATTAATCTTGTCGTTGTTGCAACAATTATTATCATATTTGCCAATGCAAAAGCTTCAAATCAATGGCTTGGAATGTAAAGAAGGGAAATTGAAGTTAATGCCAAGCCTTCCCTGCATTGTTTAGGTCCTCACAAATTAAAAGATTGTAAGTCAAGACAAATTGCAGGATCTATTAGCAAAATGTCTTTTACTCTTACACCAAGATTCTAATTCCCTGCAGGACGGTGCTAGATCGCTCAATGGTGAGGATTGAACAAATTAGTATCGTATGTAAATATGGTACCTACGCAGTTTTGGTAGATCATTGATCTGCCTTCCTTTGCTCTTATGAGCCCTTTGCGCTTGTTAGCCAGCTTTTCACGTGCCCTTTGGTCTTTAGAAGCCCCTTGCTTTTATGAGCCCTTTGCGCTTTGTTAGCCAGCTCTTTATGAGCTTCTTGATCTTTATGAGCCCTTTGTGCTTTTTTAGCTAGCTCTTTATGAGCCCTTTTACTCCAGTCATTCTACGAAAAAGTGGACAAAATTGTTATCAGAAAACAAAAATTACGTTGGTATAGAAGAGAACAATCCAAGAAAGATAGCGTTTTTTGGTTACGTCGAATCAAAGGCTAATCTAACCTAAAAAATTCGCAAAAGTCCAAAAAATGGTTTTTTAGCAATAAAAAAAGAATATATCTCCAATGCCAAAAAGTTAAATAAGAAAATTGTAGATCTCTAAAAAACCTATCGATTGACGCCTGGTGAGCCCAATTTTGATGCTTAAGGGCCAAGAAACTCAGAAAAACAAGCAAAAATAGTTGTTTTTAAATTTCTTAAAAACTTTTTGTCGCTATCGATTTTAAAGTTATTATTTGGCAAAAATATGAGTTATACGTTGACAAATCTTCCTTAATTTTTTTAGCAAAAAATTTTATGAATTTTTCGAGATTTCGTATTTTAAAAAAAAAAACACCTTTCGTAAAACCTATCCTGTACGTCGAGAAATTACGCTAGAGCGGTTTTTCAGGGCTTAATCTCTCCATCTACACTTGTACTATCATAAAATTTTTGCAAAAAGTAAAAATTTTCAATTCTTAATGCTAAAAACTTGCCCACAAAAAAGTGCATCTTCTTAGGTTAGGTTTTTTGTAATTGTTTCTCGTATTTTAATACGTACGCATATGAAACCGACTGCAATGCATTCTGCCGATTTTTTAACGAATTTAATAAAAAAAAAAATCATCGTACGATTATCTGGGGCCAAGTAAGGTTTTTATAAAAAAAAAATTTCCCTGTGCGACGGTACAACTCGTACACCTATGAAACTTGCACACATCACTAATAAGTACTCACATTACATTAAAAAAAATATTTGCTATTGTTATCTCAAACGAAACGACGTCTATGATCCAGTTAAAAAAAAGGGTTTTTGAGCATCGCTCAGTGACTGCTCACTGGGATGCAGTGTGACTGGCGGGTCGCTCTCACTCTGGCGGTTAAGCAACGCTGCTGCAGATATGGTAGGCCTAGTACATGAAATCTGCATTGTTTATTCACCTGATTGTATTTCTACATATTAGGAAGTATAGGTGGAGCAACAAAAACATATATATTTATAAATTTTTATATTACAGTATGAAAATAGAAATGAAAATAAAAATATTTTTAATTACAATCTAAAATAGTACAATACAGAATAATAGTAATGGTTATTGGTTGCCAAAAGAAACCGAATTACATTAAATTGTACTTACAAACAGCTTAAATGCTGAAAGTGTTTAAGTTTGTAAAAATAGTTTCGAAACAAATTTTCACAAGGCGTAGAAACACGTGTCTTCTGCGAACACACTAAGATATACAGTTAAGCACGTCTATTTCTATACTAATCTACTCCAGAGAGTGCATACTCTCATTCCGGAGCAGCTACGTGGGGGGAACATCGTACTCTCACCCCTCCGACTCCGTTTCGGAGCTGCCTCGGAGCGCCAGAGTAAGAGCAACTCGCCAGTCACACCGCATCTCAGTACGCAGTCGCTGCGCGACGCGCAAAAACACTTTATTTTAACAGGATCATAGACGTCGTTTCGCTTGAGATAACAATAACAAATATTTTTTTAATGTAATGTGGTTACTTATTAGTGATGTGTGCAAGTTTCATAGGTGTACGAGTTTTTCCGTCGCACATGGAATTTTTTTTTAAAAAAACCTTACTCGGCCTCAGATGATAGTACGATAAAATTTTTTTTTCAAATTCGTAAAAAAATAGGCAGAATGCATTGCAGTTGATTCATACGCGTACGTATTAAAGTACGAGGAACAATCGCAATAAACCTAACGTAAGAAAATGCACTTTTTTGTGGGCCGGTTTTTAGCATTAAGAATCAAAAAATTTTACTTTTTGCAAAAATGTTGTGATGGTACAAGTGTAGATGAAGAGATTGAGCACTAAAAAACCGCACTGGCATAATTTCTCGACTTACATAATAGGTTTGACGAAAAGTGTTTTTTACGAAAAAATGCAATTTTTTGAAAAATTTATAAAATTTTTTTGCTTAAAAATTTTAGGAAGATTTGTCAACGTATAACTCATATTTTAGCCAGATAATAACTTTAAAATCGATAGAGAAAGAAAGTCTTTAACAAATTTAAAATCGACTATTTTTCTAAGTTTTCTTGGCCCTTAAGCATCAAAATTGGACTCATCAGGCGTCAATTGATAGGTTTCTTTGAGATGTACAACTTTCCCATGTAACTTTTTGCCATTGGAGGTCTACTTTTTTTTTATTGCGAAAAACCCGTTTTTTGGACTTTTGCAAATTTTTTAGGCTAGCTCAGCTATTGACTCGACGTAAACAAAAAACGCTATCTTTCTTGGATTTTTCTTTTCTATACTAACTTTTTCTTTGTTTTCTGATAACAATTTCGTCAAATTTAACATCGGGCCTTCGTAGAATAACTGGATTATTTTCTTTTCATGATCCCCTTGCTGTATTAAGCCCTCTGCGCTTCGCTAGCCAGCTTTTTATGAGCCCCTTCTCTTTATAAGCCCTCGCTTTTTAAGAGCCCTTCGTTCTTATGAGCCCCCTTAGCTTGCTTTTAATGAACTAAGCTGCTTCTAGTAAGCTCCTTGCATTTTACATCAATAAGTTTATTTATTTATAGCTCTTATGAGCTGTTTTGCTATATTTAAGACTAGTTTATGATCATTGTTTCTAATGAATGACGGTCTTAGCCCAAGAGACAGCCTTAAAACCTGTTCCCCTGTTGTTCTGTACCTATAAACTTAGAATTTAAGATTTGTTTTGTAATTTTTCTTTTGATTTTGATTTTTCATAAAGATAGTACCTGTCAATTCTGCAGCCTTCTGCTTTAATAAGTTATCTTGGTCAATATCCTGCTTATAATTTTAAAGGTCTGAATTTAACAAGTAGCTCTACATTGTGATATGATATTAGATTTACGATACAATACCTTGATCGACTGGTTGCAATAATCATAGCTGTGTTAAAATGAAGTCTTGCAGTTCAGTCTTGTACTCATCTGACTTGATAATACACTACCTGGCCATTAGCTGTAATTTGTTCTTAGGTTCCCCACTGGAAAAAACTTGTGTTGAAGATCAGCAGATATTATAACTACTGTAAGATTTATACAATTTAAAAAAAAAGCATGAGGATTAGTTAGATTTACCAAATAAGTTTTATCAATTTTTGAACTTAAGCTATTACGTTAGCCTTTTGCGTTTAGTTTTTCCGTTCTGAACCACTTTATCACCTTGACCCAAGAAATTGAATAAAATCAGTAATTAAATAAAGGAAAAAAAAAACTTTCGGTCTGCTTGTGCAAAATTTGACTTATCAACCCGGATGTAATGTTCAAAACTCTATCCTAGACATGAGCGAAGTATGCAAGGTGTGTGAGTAAGAGCGTTACCTGTTAGCTAAACTCTGTTCGAAGAGTCGTTAACGCGGTCTAAGCTTGTAGATGGTTCTCAGTGGTGAGCAGAATATTTTTATGGATCGAGCCGCTTTACCTTTAACTTGGGTACGCGAATAGTGATATTTAATTACAAGTGAGATTTCAGTTTTGTTATGTTCTAAGGCTCGGAAAACATTGCGAAAGTTTGGCCATCCGTCACAATCACCGAAAAAAGGCGGTAAGTAAATATTTTAAGCACTAGGCGTAGTAGTAGAAGGTCCTCTAAGAGTAGGATTAACAGGCTGTTCGGGTGACTTGAGAATATAGAAGATGTCAGCAAATTTCTCGAGATTTTTGTATAAATTAGTGACGTCAAGTTTATAATAAGGTTATGAGTACGTTGAAAGTTATTAAAAGCATTATCTTATTGCTTTTCTCTAGCTGTAAATTGGTCATGAAACATGTTCACTTAACTAAGTCTATTGGACTAAGAAAACGCGTATTTAATTTTATTGTTACGTTCACGTTGATCTCGATAATATTCCTCCATATTGATGACAAAAAGTTTATATTGAGGACTACGATGTTTGAATTCAGAAGAAATGATTGAGAGTAACCGGGTTTGAATGATACTTAACGGGAGAATGTGGGAGCCTAATCAAATCAGCTCTAACAATCACCCTGACCCTTGATCAAGCTCTTTCCCCCTTTTGATAAAATCAAGGAATCAAAATTGACTATAATGTAGCAAAGTCGATTTTGTTTCAATTGTTTATTTCTTCCGATTAAAATTATACCTAAAGTAGTTAACAAAGGTATATGGTTTCTTACTCGAGTAATAATTAAAAGTGCATAAAACATACAATATTTACAGGTTCGAACTTTATATCTAACTTAGCTTTTTCAATGAACGCAAATGACAAGCGTCATGGCACAATGTCTGCTTTGATACAGCTAAGTGTAAAGAGTCAGAGTCAGAGTATTCATTTTAGGCTATGGACAGGTAGTCCATGATAGCCTTTGCAAAATTTTTACAAGCTGGCTGATAAACCTCATGATTAATGAGCGCGTTGGCTCGCTGTATTTTCAACAACATGTTTAATAAAATAAAACAAATTTATAAGGAATTGGAATACAAAAATAAAGAAAAGAAACAAAAATAAAATATGACTCAAATATTAAGCATAAAAAATAAGACTATAATTAAATAACCGTATATTACTATCCATTTAATCTTTGATCCTTCTTGATTAGCGCTTGAAGAAGTTTGCTTTTAAAGCTGGATGTGTTAAATGCTCCTCTGGCATCCACCAGCAGCTTGTTCCACTCAATCGCTGCACCGATGGCGAATGACGATCTGCCGATGTCGAGATTAGCACGAGGCACTTGCAGCTCGAGGATGTTAAAGCTCCTAGTGCTGGGTGCTTGCAGTTAGGTGTCCCTGAACTGGAAACGCTCAGACATGTATCTAGGAGTATAAGTCCTCAGGACGACTGCTCATAAGCTCATCATAACGTAGATCTGTCTGGAGGAGTAGGACAGGACGCCTTTTGTCTGCTGCTGTAATGTGGTCCGACTTACGCAATCCATCCAAAAATGTAAGACTGAATCCAAGTTGTCGCCGAGTCAGAGAAACCAAAACCACTAAGCTTGTTGACTAAAAGGCTGATTTTGACAAGATCAAAAGCCTTAGACTGATCGATCGTAATCAGCAGGGAAACTTGTGATCTTTCTGCAGTGAACTTTACGTCATCCAATATTCTGACTAACGCTGTGTGTGTGCTGTGTGACTTTCTATAGCCTGACTAGAAACGATCAAGGATTTGATTGTGTTCGATATACTCTTGAATCTGATGCAGGGCTACCGACTCCAAAATCTTAGCAGCTACGCACAGTACGCTAATATGACGAAAATCACTGGCAGTGTTTGCGTTCTTTTTCTCGGGTATCGGTACCACTATGGCTCGCTTCCATGGGTCCGGGAACGTTCCTCCTTGCAGGGAGGTGTCAAAGATTCTCATCAAAATAGGTAGTATCGCAGGGAGATACTGCTTGAGAATCCGCACCGGCAGTCCATCTGGCCCGCAGGCATTAGTCCGAGCCGATCTGAAAGCTCGCAAGATATCCTCCGGCATAACGTGTCTAAAATAGAAGCGATCGTCTGGGGAGACTCTTACCATATGCGAATGTGGAAGCGATTATGGTTCTTTACAACCCACAAAAAATTTGTTGAGCTCAGTAGGCGCGATGGGCTGCTTGTTCAGTGTCAGCCTCCGTTTGGACAAACCTAAGGATCCCAGCAATTTCCAGGTATCCGTAATCCTCCTATACTCCTAAAGTCGTCGACGGTCAAATGTTCTAACAGCATTTCGGATCTCCTGCTTTACTTTGTTTCGCATGTAATTGTACCTAGCGTGTGAGCCCTAAGTCTAATGGTGTTTAAAGTCTCTGCAGGCATTATAGTAAATGTCATCGTCAATTTTAAGATCAAGCATAATAATTTTTCTAAAATCTGCTCGCCCTCTATCCACATTCAAAATAGTCACTCTAACCAAATCTCCAATCTTACAGGGGGGAAAAACTTCGAATTTGAATTTTATCTAGTATCATAATCGTTATCATTATAATTATCATCGTTATAAGAATCATCGTCATCATCATCAACATCATCCTTATCTTTAGAATCAGCATCATCATTATCATAATTATTATCATCATAAGTATAAGCTTCATCATCGGTATCATCAAGACCATCATCGTCATCATCAACATCTTGATCATAATCATCACCATCATTATCTTCATAATCACGATAAGTATAATAATCATCATCATTATCATCATCACTATCATCATCAATGTCATCATCATTATTATTGGCCTTACGCCTATTACGATTCATACTATCAATTTTTAAACAGATAACACAGTTTTTCAGATTCCGAAGAAGAAGTACCACAATCTTTACACAAATCACTCAACTTATTTATACTGCTTTACTAAACTTCGGTTAAGTTCTTAACATTGCAGAATAAGGATTTCTTTTAATCCCAGCGTGATAAGCACAATTTTTCATAAATTGCACAAACCTTAGTCCATCTGACCACACTGTAATTAACATGTTCGAAACATCTCGATTTGCTCGTTTAACACTACCTTGAGATTGACTATGCCTCGGTTTATCATGAACAATATGTAATCCATTCCATACCGTTCTTCTTTCAAACGAACAATGAGTTCGTCAACACCAGCAATGTAAAAACATCAAATTAAATACGTCGATATTCTAATGTCGACCAAGAACTTATTTGAAAGAATATTCCTTTCGGGCTTCAACCACGCCTTGCATACATTAATCGTATTGCTTATCACTGATGTAGAAACTATTTGATTTTTTCACTAATTGAAAAAAACTTTACATTCAATTGTGCTTTAAATTGTTTTGGTTCGTGAGCCACGGTCGGTTTTGAACGTACAACAACAAGGTGTCGACTGAACAGAAACCAAAGAAGTAGAATCATGACGAATCAGAAACAATCATTTAAATGTTAACATTAAGCTCATAACATCATCTAACTGCAGATTAAAAAGATACTCGTGACGTAGCGTATAAAGCGTGCAGTAAATAGCCAATGCAAAGTCGTCATAGTTTATATTCATATAACTTTCAAAGCCAGGGTAACTTTAGCCAAAGGTTCTTGGCTAATGTTAGCTTTAGCCGTTTAAAGCCCACCATTTTTCACTCTGGGAAAATTTAGCCGAAATCGCTAGTTGATGCTAGCTTCAACCAGCTAATGTTGGCATTAGCCGATTCCCGGACTTTAGCCGTAACATATACACACACACACGCATACTACTGTCGTACGCAAACGACCCCTCGAACAAAGTTTAGCTAATTAGGAAGGCTCTCAGTCACACACCATGCATACTTCGCGAATGTCTGGGATATAATTTGAAACATTATGAAGTAAAATGAAGTAAATGTTTTGGCTTCTCACCAAGTTACTTCAAATCATAGTTGTCCTTTTCACCACTCTTGTCATCATATTTGCCAATGCGAAAGCTTTGAATTAAAGTCTTGTAAAGTCAAGAAGAACATCTAAGTTACGGCCAATCCTTGCCTAAATTGTTAAGGCCCTTACAAATTAAAAGACTGTAAGTCCGAGACGATTTGCAGAATATGTCAGCAAAAACATCATTTAATCTTGTACCGGAATTCTAATTCCCTGCAGGCCGGTGCTAAATAGCGTAATGGTAAAAATCTAACAAATAATTATCTCATGAGAAACTTGTACATTCACAGTTTAAGTAAATCATAGATACGCTTGAGTTTGCTCTTGATAAGCCCTTGCTTTTATAAGCCTATTGCGCTTATTAGCGAGTTCTTCATGGGCTTCTTGCTCTTTATGAGCCCTTGTATCTTTTGAGCTCATTGCTATTATATTTGATTTACAATACAATACCTTGATTGACTGTGTGCAATTATCATAGCTCTGCCAAAATAAATTCCAGCAGTTTGGTCTTGCATTAATCTGTCTCGAGAATACATTACCTGTCCATAATCTGTTAGGTCACGTTATAAGGTTTTCACGGGATCTAATGAAACAGTCAGGTTTGCGAAAATCTGAGCTGCTAATTCTGCCTTTACTCGGCTCTTAGTCAAGCTTGTATTGATAGTTCATACTGCCAAGACCGATGAAGTTTAAAAATTACATATTAATTATTGTTAAACGGAATTTAATATAATTTTTTGTCATTTTAATGTTCAACCTATAATTTGTTCTCCAGTTGATCACAAGAACCAACTATTGTAAAAAATCAGCGGATCTCATAATGACTGTAAGATGTACACAATTATCAAAAAAAGCATAAGGTAAAGTTAGATTCAGCAAATTACTTTATCAAAATTTTGAATTTAAGCTATTACGTTAACCTTTTGCGTTTAATGTGTTAAGTTCTGAACCATTTTAAGACCCCAACCCCAGAAATTAAATTGAAAAGAAAGTTATTTTGCAAAACTGTAATTACCCGGGGGTGATGTACAAAATTCTGTTATAGACATGCGCGAAGTATGCAAGGTGCGTGAGTCAAAGAGTTCCCAGTAGCTAAACTCTGTACAAGAAGTCGTTTGCGTCTGACTGTTGTATGCGTATGTGGGTGAATATATATATATATCTTCCTATATTATATAGTTGTATGGACAAAAATTAGTCCTAGCCCCCCGCTACCCCTCACCTGCCCCCGGCTTCCCCTCGCCTCCCCCTCAAATTACATAGTTATTCGTTCATTTTTACGTGATTTTTAACCCATTTCTTTGGGTAAGCTCCCCCCGCTCCCCCCCGCTTCCCCTCAGCTCTCCCCCCACCTCCCCCTTACCTTCCCCCCAGCTCAAACCCATCTTTTTTTCGCCTCCTCATCACCTCCTACTCACTCTTCACTCAGTTAACTTAATTGAAAATTCATCGATAGGATTTTATGATTAGGTTTCATTTATATTACGCACTTCTAAATGTTTTAAGATTATAATTATAATAAAAAAAGATAGATAAAATAAAATGAGGGTAGAAAAAAGTATCTATTTGTACCAATATATTGATTATATAGTATTGAAAAATTTAGCAGTAACGTTAGCTCTTCAAAGTATCCACAGAAGTTAAAAAATAATGGACCATTGAAACAATTTAATGAATTAAACAATAATTTGTTCTATTTGTTTTACATTGTGGCACTTCATATTCCGTCTCGAACCGTCATATCGTTTAAAACCCTTAAAACATTTTTTACACATTTTTTTTATGTAATTTTTTAAATGAATATATATGTCTACTTAAATGTGTCGATCTTTTAAAACTTATCTTACATTTAACACATTTAAATAATTTTTCTTTACTATGTTCTTTGAAAAAAATAGGGATTTAGCTAAAGTTTAATATTATACTGTCTATATATTTAAAACATAATTTTATAAACTAAAATTACAATAAATGTGATTATAAAAAATAATTAAATTCGAATACCTGTAAAAAAGTAATAAATTACTTTAATGTAACAAATTTAAAGACTGTAATAAATTTTTCAAACTTCATTTACAAATTTAACAATACATCGAGTAGAAAAATTTTGTTCATGATAACCAAACATTGGAATTCACGCAGTAAAAATATTTGCAACAGTAAGGAGTCTCTTAAGCTGAAGAAAAAAATCATATAATCACTAGAAATTATAAAAGCTTTTTAAATAGAATGGTGGTCATTGCATAAAATGTGTAAATAGTGTTAAGAAAAGTGAAGAGCATAAATACATTTAATCGACGGAATTTTTGTACTACTAAAGGAATATAGATGATCTTATAGTAATGTAATATAGATGCGATGAAATTTATTTAAAAGTCCGATTACTTTTAATATGTTAATCATAGTTTTATAGTTGTTTTATAAGTATATTTATTTGAACCACGATGACAATTCTAGTCATCACCATCATCTTGCTCCGAAGTGAGAATTAACAATAAAAAATCAGAACAATCCAAAGTAA
>JAPYYV010004952.1:0-55265 GCA_030522625.1 Copidosoma aretas
TCAGGTAGAATTCTTAATCTTTTTCCGTGATTTTAACCCGACAATAAATGTCTAAAATCATCCCACGCCCCATCCCCCAACCGTGTCCCTTACGTGACTTCCATGAACCCCTACTCCCTTACAAAATTAAGTAAAATTATCTCAATTTTTCCGTGATTTCCAGTAATTTGAAACTTTTAATTCCCCCTCCACCCCACTACCCCCTTCCACTACTACTCCACAAAAACTTAAAATTTTCCGTGGAAAAGTTACTATTATTATACCATTTTAGGCTCCTCACACCCACATGGCACCCACACACCCCGAACAAAATAAAATGAATTTAATGACGTAAGCACGTAACTTTGATGAAGCCTCCCCCTACGAAATAAGGTAAAATAACTTTAATTGTTTCGTGATTTCAAGTCATTTCAAAATATTAATCTAGCCCTCCCCCCACTGTTCCCCTCTGTTAATTATCCTTAACACGTAATGTATATGGCCCCCTTCCCCATGCTTCAAAATATGTATTAAAAAGAATGATACATAAATTTCCAAAGTAAAAATAGTTTTAATAAAGCATTGATATTTATATAATTACATGGTTTTACAAAATCTGTACATATAAATTATTTCAATTTTTATTACTTGTAAAAGTAACCATACAAAAATAAGTTTAGTAAAAAAATTCTAAAGAGTTAAATTATTTAAAACTATTTACAGTTAAAATCAATTTTTTTCTTGTATAAAAATCTAATCTTTTCAACATAACTACACTTCATAAAATAATAATAAATCATGTCTTGTAATTATATCAAATGAAGGAAAAATATTTATATGACAATCTTATTTCTTTAATTAGCATCACAATGTTTAAAAAATATTTATCTTTAACTATAAGATTTTTTAATCATTAACATAAATTATTTTAGTACATTTGATAATAAATTCAATGTATAATAATTATTCAAGAATTTCTTCCCAAACAATATTTTTGACTTTATTATTATATTTATTTTCATTTTATATAAAAAAACCATTTTCAGCTTTGCATCTAGATAACGCAATATATAATGGCTAATACGAAAACAATGATTTTTTTCAAGTATAAAACGACCCTATCCAAAATTTAACCTTGTGATTTATTTATTGTCATAGCAAAAGCTAAAACTAAGTGAAACTGCTGTCTGTATAAAATGAATGGTAACGAAGGTGTGTTTCCAGTATTTAAGAAATTAATATAAATCTTGGTATATTAACTCTTTGACCAACTTTTCCACCGGTTACTATGTCTGCTTCGATATTATATTTTGATAATTTCTTAATCTTCATCTTTTACCTATACATAAGCCATCAGATGTACACAGATCTCTTACTATTATAACGATCGCTTCATTCTCCGAAATAAATTTATAAGATGCTAGACCGTCACAGATACTATTTAAAATTTTTAACGGAAAATTAATATAAATATTGTCAACAGATTTGTCAACACCTTTATAAGTTGCATATTCAATACTATAATATGTCTTTACGTTTCCTTCTATTCGATTAAAAGCTTTATTATTTGAGGAATATGTGGATTCATTGTGAGAATTAAGGATAACATTATTCATTGAAAAATGTCTTTTGTGGCGTACGGTATACATAGCATACTAATACGCTCCCCTACCACCACCTCAGATAGGGACGTATGACCAAGAGAGAGGAGAAGTGGAACTCTTGAGTCGGGTCAGAGAGTAAAGAAGAAAAAAAAAGATTTGGGACTCTCGAGACTGGCAGACGTGCCTCCAGATTACCGCGCTACCATTGGCTCTTTCCTCGGTCATAAAAAATAATAAAAAGAAGTTACTAGTCCTCACTGTGTACTTACTTTACGTTCACCTAATCCACCACAATACCGCGTAAGAGGAGAATTTTCGGTGTCAAAAGCGGGATCGGTGACCAAAGAAGAAAGAAAAGTCGGAAAAGTAAATAATAATGGAACAACGGAAAGCGAAGCCAGCGAGAGGCTTCTAGGGCCACAGAGAGCCAAAAAGCATCACCAGAGATCGGACTCCACCGCCTATCTTGAAAGAAAATAGGAAAAGCTTAAAGAGTTCGACATCCAGATCTATAGGAAGGAAAATACGGTCCAGTGCAGCCCTATTAGCAATTTGTATAGCTCCTACATAGTAAGTACATAAAAATACAGAAATCTTTAATATATATACAGATCTTAATTTCACAACCCATGGGAATGTTAAGGGAAAAGGAACATTATTATATTTTTTTTCTTACATTAATGACATAATCATACAAAATCAATAATAAATATCTATGAAATATATGCATGCTAAAATTGTACGACAATATATTGAGACGGAAAAACTAACGTCAATTATTATGACACGAAAGCTCCTTGAACTACGAAAAAAATATATACAATAACAACACAAACATACACCCTTTTTTTCCGCTTAACCCTCACTATATTAAGAGTGACACACCTGACTTAGGGTTTCTAAATTGAACCATACCTACCCAATCGCGTTAAAAAAGCAAGCAGAACAGAATTTTATTTCCCAACAGCAAAAATATTTTTTTTTTAATTCGGCAATTACTTGAAATATCACAGGGTTTAATTTAAAATTATATTTATGATTAAAAAAAAATAGATCAATACCATTGGTGATAATAACGTGCTTGATCAAAAAACAAAAGAGAAGAACACAAACGAAATTCGAACAAAAATGATTGCATGATTGTCAAACCCGTAATACTAGACTTTATATACTGGGAGTAAAGTAGAATAACAAAACTAAATTTCGTCACCATCTGAACCTAGCAGAAAAATAAAGAGTACAAAGAAACATTTACTCTTAGTGCAGACCCAAAAAACTTCCGGTTTGCCCGCTTGGAAACGGCAAACAGAAAACACCTGGCTATTTACAAGCGAACTTAATCCAGCATTATCTAATATATACATCTGGGACACTTGGAAATTCTTGCAGGCAACTGATCCGGTACGAAGGGGAAATTGTTGTTAAAAAAAAAACACGAAAACGAACTCAAACCGACCATATCCAGTAAATACTCAATACAAGCGGACGAGATAGCATAAAGAGCAGAATTAAACCCCACAGAGAAAAAAAACAATGCAAGAAAGATAATACACTCTGAAAAGAAAGATCTTAACCATCGCAGGCAAACTGTAGTTCTTCAAAACTGAACGCCCGGTACATAACACGAAGCAGTCAAGATAGGGTGATAAGCGAAAACCGTAAAACTTAATCCCGAATCTCTTACAGCCATCGAACACTCACAAAGCTCGACGTAGAAAAAAAAAAAATGACACACGAAACAGAAATAGACGAGGCGTGGGGAACAGACCCTTTACAACACGTTGACGGTACTGACATACAACAAGATTTGACAGACAATACAGAGGACAAAATAATGAGAACAACATTAGACCACGACCCAGAATCATGGAAGGAATGGCTAGAAGCTGACAGAAAACATAAAATGTGTTATGATAAAGATGATAAAAAAGTTGACCCCAAACATAGCAAGAGAAAAAATGAAGCGCGTTCAAACAGGTCAGGACATCCCACAGCAAAGCGTGCATTTTACGACGTACCCCGTAACGAACGGAACGCTCCCTAAAATAACTAATACGGCATTCCAGCCGGAATAGGATCAAACGATCGATATGATAGAAGCAAAAACAGTGCTTGTAGACGCACGAGATCAATAAAACGCTTACGCCCAAAATCAGACCCAAGGAAACGCTGATTCAAGTAAAAATACCAGTCAAAGTAGAAACCACTATAATACAAATAATTTGATAACACATGATTAATTCGTAGGTACAGTAAACTTTAATTAGACGGATAATGACCAGGCATGTACACAAAATCAACTAACTCTACCTACGCATGATATAATAAATCAAACACAGACGCGCTCTGGAAGGACCACTTTATCTGCATTAGGACACTTAGCCATTAATGTGCCAATATTCAACGAAAACCCAGTAAAAATTTCCCCTTTTTAAACAAATGACCAGGTCTGTAGCCTGGAAATTAGGGACACTTTATGGGAAATTTATCATGGGAACATAGGCTAACTGACTAAAAGGCAGAGAAAGCGAGTTTCTACCACTTCCAGCACAATTGAGGGGCCGGAAACGCAAGGGCACATAAGTAGAAAATCACGAAAAAGTATTGTCCAAACATAGAATTTTCTAAATTAACGAATATTGACTTAAAAAAATACTGCCCCACAAAGATTGAAAATCCCTATCTTTTTTTTATTTACAATTTCTCCATAAAACCGTTACTTTTTATGATAAAAAATAGATACTGAAAATTTTAAAGATTTTTTTTCAATACGTTTTCCAAACATAAATCCTCATTACTCGATCAATTACAATCAAATTGCTTTGAAATTTTGCATGATTGCACATAACACCTAGGCGCTGCCGAAAAGTAATTAAAATGGGCCTAAATTGCTTATCGTTAATAAATATTTAGTGCAAAATAAGTGCAGCGCTAGCACAGCATATACTCAACTTCAAAGAGAAAAAGTGTTCGGGGAAGTTTTAGCCTGACAAAACTTTCAGCCAGAAAGTTGTTCATTAGTGCAAGATGAAGTTTTCTGGAAAGTTTTCGATTGATTCATTGAGAATCATCCGAGATATGATACTTTTAAGAATCTTGCGTGCTATCAGCTGTGCGGCTAAAGTGCTGCGCCGTGGATGTAATCCCAACCTAACCAACACCCACCCGAGTTCCAGACGTCGCACGTAAACAAAGTGGTTTCTATTGTTGGACTTAATGTTGTACGAATGTTTTAAACTTTCAAACGTAAAAGTGAATAAATCTGTATGTATATTATACTTTTACATGAACATTCAACATGTTATTAGTATAGATTAATTATTATGAGAGGATATTTTAAAATATAAAATAGTGATATATTCTGTTATGTAGAAAAATATATTTATTTTGACTCGTTAATGTAATAAATACTCTCTACATAACAATTTGTAATGAAGCACAAGGATAGTTCTGCGACACATATTTTACAACCATTATTCTTTTTTTTACGCCTCGCTAGATCTTGTGCTTATCTTACTTATTTTTCTTTACTTTTTTCAGTAATAGTGATTTTTTTTTTTCTCTTACAGCTTTAGTTTTTAAACCTTTTTTCTCACTTGCTTTGAATTTTTTAATTTAATTTTTTTGCCTTGGATTTGTTTCTATTTTTTTCTTATTTTACATCTGTTTTCACTGCCATACCTCCTACTTTATCAAAATAATTTGTATAATAACTCTTGTTTTTTGAATTTACGTATTTGAGAAAACTTTCGACGTCTTTTTTCTTCTTTTCTGACAATCAAACTATTGGTGGAAATCGAATGCTTATATTATCAAAATTTATAGATTGTATTTGATATGATTTGAATAGATCGTCGTAATTCTCACAAGTATCAACCGTTCCTGTCGTATTGAACTTTATGTAAAAAGCTTTACTTGTGAATAAATTTTGAATATCTCCTTTAAAGATTTTCTCATAAATAATTAACTGATACTGATGTTCTTGTAAAACTATAAGTAGGGGATCATGTGCACCTTCAATAATTTTTGCATAATCTTCGTGAGTCTTCATACGTTCAACGTATTTTTTTTTTTTTTTTGAGAATAAAGGCCAAAGTTTCTGTCACACTGGTTAAAGGAGTGTCCTCGGACAGGATATAGATACTGAGAACGTGATACCATATAATCACGATTCTGACAACCATACGCGTCGGAAAGTAAAAATATTTTTGTATGTTTTGTCGAATCAAATTTCTTTTTTATAACATGTAAAACAAAATTACAAACAGTATTTACTCCTTTTTTAGCTAAACCTTCTGGTAAAAGAAACACATAACTGGCATTAGATTTATTTACATGGACGTTAAATACGTAAAGCCACACTAATTGCCGAAAAAATTGATCACAAACGGGCAATTTAGGCAAAGGAAGGTTTTGGGCGGAATTAAATTCAAGAATTAAAGCTTGCTTTTCAGTCATCAATTTTTTCTTTTTTTCGAAACAAGCTGCTGCCGTATCTTTATGTACTTTAACTTCTTGACTTACTGTACCAGCAGTTTCGCTTTCAAAACATATATTACACACGTCCGTTCAAGGTAAATTAAAAGCAAATCCTGAATGATGATTAAAAATTTATCAAAAGTCGACTCTAAAATAGGAGGATCTTCTTTGCCAGTTACAGCAGCATAATAGGTAAGAAAAGAATCATATACATTTTTTACATTGATAGTTGGATTTTTAAAATATTTTAAACATGAATATTTATAAGAATAGTGAGACTGGCGATGAGGTAGTGATGCACAATATGATAAAATTAATGTTTTCACTTCATCTGTCAACCTCAAATTGTGAAAACTATTTTTTCCTCTCAAATTGTGAAAACTATTTTTTCCTCTTTGATCTTTCAATGATTCTTGGCTTAAAATTTTTTTTTTTATTGTTGTGATTTGCTTGTATCCAATGCCATATAAAACTAACAAAAAACTTTGGCATCCTTGACAGATAACTTCAGATACTTGAAATAAATGAACTCAAGTCACCAATCTTTGGGTTGTATTATTTGAACTTAGTGTAACTGGATCATGGCATTTCATGCAATTGCTTAAAAATGCATTTTGCATGTTGTAGTCACATTTTGCATGTTGTAGTCACCCATTAACCACAACTCATCATGCTTTTGCTTTTGTTCTTTTATGCTGATTTTCTCAAAACACTTTTTCTGAAAACAGCTAGAGACAGGATTTAATAATTTCTCTTGAATTAAATTACCTGAAGAGCTCACATATTCTTTTCCCTATGAATGAAAAAAGAAAACTTATTGACTGAAATACTATGGAATACTTGTAATTAGAATAAGTTTTACAGTAAGTTGCGTTAAACAATAAAAGATGCCATAAGAAAACACCTATCCCAGCTCATTTTAAGCTTTTTTACTCTCATTACATTGCCAGTTCGCTTTGTTTCTTGTTCTCTTACGACTCCGTTGTTTATCACTTGAATACATTTCGGAAACTATATTTGTATAGCTCAACGTAAAACAATCAGGTTTGATATAATATTGCAAATAAAAGTACAAACACATAAAAAGTACAATAATCGACGAGACCATTTGACATAATTAACACTGTCATAACAAAGTCTGCTTTGTTTACGTGCGACGTCTGGAACTCGGGTGGGTGTTGGTTAGGTTTGGGTTACATCTACGGCGCAGCACTTTAGCCACACAGCTGATAGTACGAAAGATTCTTAAAAGTATCATATCTCGGATGAGTCTCAATGAATCGATCTAAAACTTTCCAAAAAACTTCATCTTGCACTAATGAACAACTTTCTCGCTGAATGTTTTGTCAGGCTAAAACTTCCCCGTTCACTTTTTCTCTTTGAAATTGAGTATATACTGAACTAGCGCTGCACCTACTTTGCACTAAATATTTAATAACAATAAGCAACTTAGGCCTATTTGAATTACTTTTCTGCAGCGCCTAGGTCATATGTGAAATCATGACAATTTTTAAAGCAATTTGATTGTAATGGATCGAGATATGACGACTTATGTGTGGAAAACGTGTTGAAAAAAAATCTTTGAAATTTTCAGTATCTACTTTTTATCATAAAAAGTAACGGTTTTATGGAAGAATTGTAAATAGAAAAAAGATAAGGATTTACAATCTGTGTAGGGCAGAATTTTTTTTTAGTCAATATTCGTAAATTTAGAAAATTCTCTGTTTGGACACTTTTACTGAATACTTTTCCGTGATTTTCAACTTGTGTGCCCTTTTCGTTTCCGGCCCCTTAATTGACGTCGATTAAGGAATTTTTGAGGAAATAAACAAACAGGTACGCAGGGACCAGTAATGCCTGCACACTTTTAACACAATAAAAAGCGATCACACAGCAAAGGAGAGAATATGTGGGATCTTACTGTGATCGCGTTCAAGCACTACATAATAGGATAATAACACTTTATAACTTGAACCCAACTTATTATCCTACCCAAAGGTTTGCGCTGAAAGAGAGTGCCGAAAATGAAGCGATAAAACAATTTCGCTGTGGACTACGGGCCTCATATGACTACAATGTAACATGCCTTAGTCCTAGAACATTGAACAAAGCAGTAGTAGTGTCACTAAGTATAGAAAGCGAGATTGCCCTACGCCACCTTACTCTAGGAGGAAGAAATCCTTACATAGGCGTAACTAAAGTCAGACTCCAAGACGAAAAAATGTTTTCAGGTAATTATAACTAGATAACGAAATGGATTTACCGAAACCGGGTGCAAACGATAACTACGAGTCAAACATCTACGGAGACGAATACGACAATCTTTCAATGCGACCGCTAGTCAATACAGAAAATAAAAATACTCAAGGTACTAAAAATGCTCAACTGACTCAAGAAAAAAGAAAAAACAGGACAGATTCGCGTGTATTGTAAGGACAAAAATCACAACACAAACAAATGTCGCACGTTGATAAAAGACGCCGAAAGGTGAAAAATAAATCGCATCAGAATGCGTGAACACTGATGGTACAATCAGAATTACCAGAGAGAAGGTAATTTTAACAATGCGCGAAATAATTATAATAGAAGCTATAAGGTATACCCGCAAAACTGAATAACCCTAACGATGGCAACGAAAATGAGAATAATAGCACTCGATACAGCTACAATGGGAACGAGTGAATTAGGCACAGCTACAAACGGAAAAATAATTGATACAACAACGACAGGTATAATTATAATCATGATAATGAAAATTATGGTAGTAGAAATCCTAGGTATAAAAACAGAGGGCCACCGTACAACATACCTGACTCACCTAACGGTAAAACGCATGACGTACACATCGAGACATTGAACTCTCAAGACTCTCGTCGCAGCCTCCAGTCGTCGAGCGTGACTCAGTAGTAAGCAAAGATATAGACAGTGTGCCCGAAAAAAAAACAGAGCTAAAGTCACCCGAAAAGTTATGCAGTGGTCCACACATCATGAATAACGTAGGAAATGATGACAATTAAATTAAGCTGAAAATTTACTATCAACCTAAAGCTTTGGGTTAAAAAAGAACACAACCAACAAGAGCATCGAAAAATCCCTTAAGAAAGTAAAAATAATTTTATCAAGTACAGGACACACACCATCTTTGGTATGCCTAGAAAGCCCACAATTAATCAATGGGAGCGCGACATTTTACGCGGATACGGGTGCCAAAATATCTATTACAGAAAAAAGTAGCCTCAAAAAGAACTTATACATTAATTTGAACAAGCAAGTGCTCATAACCGGCATGACACACGGAGCACGACCGAAACGGGATGATATGCACTCTACACGTATTCCTCAACCATTTCCCGATACAAGTGAAAGGACTGATCGGATGGGACATATAAAAAAACCACGATGGCCACATATGTGCCAAGGAAAATCTTATAATATTAAACGGCACACAAATACCTTTGAACGAACAAGAAACCTTTTAAATTCTCGCATAATCAAGTCATATAATTTTTGCGGACTTAATAGAAGAATGTAAAAATATACAAACAGAATAGGTGCCTCTGCAAGAGTCAGAGGAAGGCATTATATTCGTCGATTTTATTGCAAAGAATGATAACGGTAAAGTTTACGCCAAATGCATAAACATTACGGACAGACCGATAACAATAATCGTACTTCAAGTAGACTTGTTGAAGTATGAGACAATTTGCGGGACAGAGCCATACAGCGTCGCTCAGGACGACGAAAAAGGCCTACGGGAAGCAATGATGTCAATTTTAAAAGCAAGTAATACTAACAAAAAACAAAGTAAAAATAAAAAAGTAATTGAATACAAAAAACAATAAAGAAGAACTACAACAAGTGCACAAACTAATAAAATTCAACCCTTGGGTATTTGGCCTCGACAGAGAGCCTTTAAGAGCAACTAGCATCTTAAAAAACAAAATACCTACAACGACAGACAAACAACTGTAGCAAAAAGAATCAGGTACACGATCAATCTAAAGAAACCGATGAATAAGGAGGTTAAAAAATTAGCGGACCAGGGCATAACGGAATCCTCCACGTCACCGTAAAGTTCTAACACATGGATGGTACCCAAGCAGGTTGGCCCAAACGGGGAGAAGAGATGGAGAGTGGTAACGGACTTCAGACTACTCAACAAAATTACAGTTAGTTCGCGTCAGCCACTATCATACCGAAGCGATATTTTGAACCATCTAGCATCTGCTCGCCATATAACTGTAGTGGACCTAAAAATGGGATTCTTTCAAGTGAAAGTAGATACAAAAGACGCTTAATAAACAGAATTTTCTGAACCAGATGGCCACGACCAATACAAACGTTTGCTGATGGACTGCACGGATTTACCAAATACATTCGATACACGACGTACGAGCGATAACACTAGCGCTATCAGGCCTACAAGGACATGAAATAGAAGTATACATGGACAACATAATGCTGTTCGCAGCAACATTAAAAGAACAAAAAAGACGATTTAAAAGATAAATAAAACAAATAGAAAATAACAACCTTACAATAGAACCAAAAAATTTCAGTTCTTTAAAAAAGAAGCGAAAATATTAGGCCACATTATCGGCAACGTACAAATAAAACAAACCTTGAAAAAATTAGTTCTGTAAGAAACTGCCCAAGACCTAAAAACGCAAAGGAAACTAATCAATTTTTAGGTCTCACGGGATATTACGCAAAAAGAGTACAACCAATTTCAGAACTTTTACGAAATGGCACGGAATTTGAGTGGCACGAGCCTCAGCAATAAGCATTTGACACTTTCTTTAACGCTTTGTGCAGCGAACCCGTATTCTTAGCGCCGGACATAAATAGGCCATTTATAGTTACAACGGACGCATTAGACTACGCGATAGGCGCAATATTAAGTCAAGGGAGAAGAGGCGAAGATGACCCTTGCAAATATGCATCCCGCTGCCTAAAAGAAAGTGAACTTTGCTACCCAACATACGACAACAAACTGCTTGCCATAGTACATGCAGGAAAACAGTTCAGACAATACTTATACCGTCTAAAATTTGCTGTAGTCACCGACCACAAGCGTCTAAAACATTTTCACACATCGAAAAAATCGGATCTGCGATTTACAAGATCAAAGGCAGAACTACGTGGCTATGAATTCGATGTTGACCGTAGACACAGAAGAATGATTAGAGTACCTAACGCATTATCGCACAACCCAATTCTAAAAGAAAAAGAGAAAAACCCTGTATAACCGCGCAAGGGGTATACAAACTCGCAGAGAAACAGGAAAAAGAGGGATTTGGTGCCACAAACGCTTCAGTGGCGAAGCAATACAAGGTTCGCACAAGACAGGAGAAAAATGGAATAAGAAAGTACAGGAAAAATCAAATAGAAATTTATTATTCAGATAAGAGGTAAAGAAAAAGAAACGCCGGAGAAATAATAATTTTAGCAATAATACGCCAAGCAACGACAGTGACGTGGACTCGGATTCGGAATGGCCGGACACAGAGTCACAAAGAAAAAGAACACTAAATGTAGGCATAGCAACAAAAAAAAAGATGGACCCCGTAAACTCTCAACATAAACTGCAAATAAAAAAAAAAAAAAGGGGATTCAGCCAACTGTAGAAAGCGACAGTGACAAAAAAATTATATTGCAAGGACCAATTGATAGAAAAATTGCACACATGCGGAAAGATAATAATATGCATTAAGAAGTAAAACTCACATGTACGCCTTTCATCAAAAGGGACGAAACACAAAATTTAGAACGTAAGACTCGTCAATCCCAGCTGGATACATTACATGGAAAGCCCACAGAACTTTTTAATACACCCAAAATAGAAAATAAATCAAAGGAAATAATAATAGCAAACTGCGACACACTATCTGGCGTAAAAGAGGTGCCAAGAGGTAAACATGGGGCAATAACGCACTGGGGATCGCAGCTAGTAAAGGCGAATCTAGTGGAGGAAACAGAGGAGTAAGAGAGTAAGCGAAAGAAAAGCGGGGCCCGAGAGGATATATATGTAGGGGAAAGCGAACGGAACAAGATCAACAAGAAAGCAAAACTTTAAGAGAGAGGACCATATGTGTGAGATAAGGACAAAACCCCGATCGAAGAGAGACAGCAATCAGAGACGTCGAGTACAAGTGTATTCGAACCGTGTTGACTGCAGACAAATCAACGTGCATGTAGCGAACTTGTTCAACACGAGAACATACATCGAGAGAAAAGACGCACACAATATATCACATGGCGTACAGAACCGAGAACGGCTAAAGAAAGGCTCGGGTCTAAGCGAAAAAATTGACGCAATGCCTGATTACTAAGCTAAGAATTTTCAAACAAAGGTTCGGCTGGACATAAAACGCCAAGATTTCGGGGGAAAGGTAGAAGTTAGAATTGACCAGTGGGAAACTGATAGTAATACAGATCAGCAAAAAAACAAACATCTAGAGAATACAGTCAATGACCTACAGTCAACTAAACAGTCAAATAAAGAGATCAAATCAGGTAGTAAAGATGACCTAAATGCTGACAATAATACCCCTCAAACAGAACCATTAGAAAGTCACAAGCATATAAGAAAAGACACATCGCTAAATAAATGGAATAATATTGATTTTAAGACTTAAAAATGTGAACTGTATTGCACAGAGTCACACAAAAAATTTGCGCTAGCAGACGTCCCTCACTCCAAAAGTTCTCTTTTTTATTTTTTAATCCTTTTTGATGGCTTAACACTCTCAACGACAAAACTCAGAGATGCCCTTTGTAAATCGAAATGGATACATGAAAAAAACAACCCAGGGGAGACAGAAGACATTCTTCGAAGCGATAACGCCATCAGAGATGGAGAATGCTTTTTTATGTATGGCTTAGAGTATAATATAACTTTATGCATTCATTTCCAAGCGACTTCGGATAAGATTATTTTTCAGCATTTTATTGGAAATAAGGGCTAAGAATGTATGTGTGTGTGTATATATATATATATATATATATATATATATATATATATATATTTAGAAAACTAACACTACCAAGCCGTAATAAAGGAAAACCATAACAATCAAAATAGGCCTGACAGCAGCAGAAGCTCAAAGGTGGAGCCAGAGAAGCACCCGTCAAGAAGTAAAGAGTTAGGACAAAATTCGGACAATGTAAAAATTGACGAGACAGAGGAGAATTAAAAAGATAGTTAAGGAAGTAATATTGGGAAGAAAACACATGAGAAACGCAGGTTACCCGCTCCTGAATCCCCACCGCCACCAGAGCCTCTGTCGGCGCACAACTCGTAGGGTTTGTCCGATTCATCGCCAGAGAGCGACAGAGAGCATGGCAATTACCTAAATCAGGCCCTCGTAGAATCAGGAAGCAAAGCAGAAGGTGACATCAGAAATGACATATTAAATTCAAGCACTCTAGCAAAATCTGCACTAAATAAATAATAAAGAGCTTTAACCTAATCATCTAAATAAATAAATAAAAATATTAGGAAACATATCAGGGAATAGCCCTCAAAACTTTTACCTATCCCCTAAAGAAAAACATCTTCTAAAACCCACGCAGACTCATACAAATTTAGTATCTCCATTTAATAAAAAAAAAAGCGCAAATGTAATGATGAGTGTCGTAAATAGACATCAAGCAAGTCAAATACAAGATAATTACTTACGCCATTATCGCCTCCTCTAACGTCCACTGAGACAACCTATGTTGATAGCGTCGTAGCATATAAGAGTAGATGTAACAATAATAATAGCATAGCATAAACAGTTGCCAAAAAAAAGACTAATAATAAGTAAGCAGAGAATTAGAATGAGTTAGGTTAAGTTATACCATATGTAAGAAGAAATGCCAAATAAAATTGCGTAGAAAGAAGATTAATTAAAGAAAGCAACATACATATTGTTACAATACCAGCATGCTGGGTGCGGAATACTGTGGCTACATTACGCGCCTTCTTTTTCTCCTTACAAGCAAATATGGAAGTGCTTCTTTAATGGGGGGCCCCTCTTCTTATCTGTTACAGAATAATTTCATGCTCAAGACTCTCTGGGACCAGCAGAGAGGCATAAGATAGTAGCTTAGCACTTCGACCTGTAATACTACAACAAGAAGGAGCCAGAAGAGAGCCGATCGTCATCAAGATGCAGGGACATCTAACACCTGTACAGCATCCCGACAATCAAACTCAGAAGCGTATAGCCGTCAACTTAAAGCCAACAGCTCGACAACAACAAACAATGAACGAGCAATTAAATATAAAAAATGAAAACAAAAGTATTACAGCCTTACAAGAACATCCTTGGCTAGAATAGCAATAAAAATAATACTGAAACAATTGATGGAATAATTAACATGCTAACATTAGAACCTATAATTGCTTAAAAATACTAACAAAAAACCTAGTAATGTTATTTGAATGCAGTAACGTCTTAGCCATCGACATCCTGGACAATAATATTAATATGTATACGTTGCATATTTTAATGCACACACTTACGATGCATTATGTTTACTTAATATTCCAATCCATACATTATTTATATAAGGGCAGGTATACTGTCACACAATTCTTAAAAAATTTGATTTGAAAATGTTTACTAACATTAATTAATCATTATTTTACAAATACTACTAACCAAATCATATTTTTTTTTCACCTAAAATTGTGCGCATAAATATAAGAAAAGACGTCTAACGAACTACACCATAGAACTTTTGCATATAAAATACGCATTCTGTACAAGTAACTTTACTGATATGATACCCAACCCTCAATATGGGAAAATGTAACAAAAAATATGGAAGAAATAAAAACCATGTATAAAAATTATACTGTTACATCAGTACATAAAATGATTTTTTATTTTGCACAAATGTTATAGAAGAGGGAAGAGCACGTACATAAACAAAAGTAAATGTATACACTAAAAACGCAGCGCAACTAATCCTTAGAAGAATCAAGAAACAGTAGAAAAATACTATCTCTTTACTCTTTGAAGTGAAAAGTGTACAACATAGACAACAGAAGTCAAACATTACTTAAACACCTACCCTTAACATACAGGAAAATCACCGTCGAGGACAACGTCGTCTTGGCCCCGGACGTGTGGCGTACGATGTAACACACAGCATCCTAATACGTACGTACCCCACCACCTCAGATAGGGACGTATGACCAAGAAAAAGGAGAAGCGGAACTTTTTAGTCAGGTCAGAGAGTAGAGAAGAAGAAGAAGATTCGGGACTCTGGAGACTGGCAGACGTGCCTCCAGATTACCACGCTACTCTTGACTCTTCCCTCGATCATGAAGAATAATAAAAAAAAGGTTATTGTCCTAGTAAGTGGTATACTTATTTCGCGCTAACCCAACCGACAACAAGCCCACGTAACACTACTGACTTAAATAATTTTTATCATACATGTTTTGTTTTTCAAAATTTAGGGATTTCAAATGTTTCTTTCTGTTCTTTACTAATATTAAGTAAGAATTTTGAAAAGTTATCTTCAATACACCGCCTATTTCTTTTTAATGTAGCAATTTAAAAAGAATCTATAAGAAATAAACATTTATTCGTATAGCTAATTAAGATGATCATATTCCCGTTCTTACAATAGTATAACACATTCTGCTGTCAAAGATTTATTGTATGTATGCATTTGATTACCACTTTTTCACAAACAAAATTTTTTGTAACAAGAGAGTTTTTTACATTTGCAATTTGATGCAAATGTTCATAATTTTTAGCAATAGGATTGTATTTTATGATTTCTGTCAAAGTTTTACATTATTTTTATTTAAATTTTGGTTTTGATTAGAATTCAGTATCATTTGAATGGCTGCTTGATAATCATATATGTTTAATTGAACATTTTTTGGTACCTAACCCTCATATTATCTCAAAGTATTTGTAGTTACATGACACATTTATTCTTAAATTTTAATTTTGTAGATGGACTTACCTTATAAAATATCCGAAACTAAAGATATTACTATAATATCTAATAAGTACTCTAAAATAATATTTAGATAATATAATTTTTTTATATTTTTGTCGCACATACTCAAAGGACTCGACAAAGGTTTCTTTTTTTAGGCAACAGTTAGATATCTCTCTTTCTTCTTTGCAAAACACGGCTGAACAATATTGACATTCGTGTTTGGTTTTACCATAATAAATAGGTTCTATGAGGATATCATTTCATTAGTTTTTATTATTCTTTTATTGTTTTTATTTGTAGTAACTGTAAAAGATTTTTTAATGTATTTTTTTTTTTAAGATGCAAATGATAAATTTCTTAATTTTTTGATATCTATTTTCAAAAAATAAAATGTTGAATTTACCAGAATCAACGTCACCTGAAAATGATAAGGTTAATTTTAAAAGACTTAAAGAATTGCGAGAATATACGATGAAATTTAAATTTTTAAGATTAATTATTACGTAAGTATTGAACATTTTTACAAAACATTTAATTAATATTATCGTTTCGGAACAACTTTTTTTTTTAAAATCATTGTTATACGAATAAAAAAATATCAAAAAAAAATGAAAATTTTTTTTCTTTATCTAATCCATTATTATTATCAAAAGTGGGGGGTTGGCACGCGCAGTGCGCAGGGGGCGGATCGATACTAGTAAATCTATATGTATGTTAAAGTATACTTTAGATATTTATACTTTTCATACTATTTGGTAATGCTTTTGGCTTCACAGACATTATATTATTCTGCTGTATGCTTCCCTTCACCCAAACTGCTCATGTAGTTTGTGTGCGGCCCAATACGAAATTTTATTTTTCGCTTGAAAATACATTTAATCTACCATAATTTATTGTAAAAACTTTTAGAATTGTTAGTGTAATTACTTATGTTTTGTAGCCTACTTAAATCCTGTTCTGTACATTATATTAATATACTTATGTTGTTGGTTATCGGATATTTTATAGTTTTCGTTAATACACTTCGCAAGTAGTTCTGTCAATATCAAAATATTTAAAAAACCAGTTATTCCCATAACCAGTCGTGTTTACCGTAAGCAGTAGAAAACTTCCGATGTTTTAACAAACTGCAGTTAATATTAAGGCTAATGAGGTCCTGAAAAGATTACTAGTTAAAGCTTGATTGCAGCTGCTGGGTTCCAGAGCTGTCAACCAAAGAGTAAAAAGAATTAAGCCAAAGCACCCGCTGTGGCACATCCATTAACCATATAGTTAAGTTTTTTATTGTTAGGTCGCCATTTTTTTCGCGGTAACGAAAAAACTTACAATCGTTAGTCACAGTTAGTGCTTAACTATGTGATCCAAATGACACCCCTAAGTGTTTTTCATCAAGCTCATCATATATTGTGCTACAAACATACGTTTTGGTAATTATTCTATCGACATATACATATCTTCGTGGAAACTTTTAATTACCCTATTTTTTTTAAATGATAAATGTGCCATAATGAAAAAGATGAACAAGATGGAGCAGACTACAACTGCATCGTTATCATAGAAATACAAAAAAATTTAATCAGTTGCTTAGCAATCTAAGGACATTGATGAGTATATTTGAACAAATAGGATAACCGGAGATTTTCATAAGAAATTTTATTGTGATTTAAAATGGATTACATCATTACTTTTTATACAATATTTTTTTTTTTAATCATTTTGCAGAGAAAATCTGCTTATCTTAATTGCAGTACAGTTGTCGTTAAGTAAAACTTTATAATAATTTTATTTTTCATACGACATTTAGTTTTTCTTCAACTAAAAACCTTAAGTACATGTTACTATGGGACAATATTAAACAGAAGATTTATACAAATATATATCACTTCATTTACTAGCTTTATCGGTCTTCTTTATTCTACAATATACGTTTCTGTATTTTTGGTAAAAACAGCTAAGAATTTTCCGTATTGTTTTGTGTAACAAGATAATATTCATCGGCACTTAATCACCGAACCAGATGTTTGCAGCATCTGTATGAAATATTGCACGTACCTATTTTAAATATTTATAAAAAGAATATAGAAACCGCTTGATATTTTAATAAATGGTATTATTATTGTACATCGTCATGAATGTGAGAGGCCATTAAGGGTTGACACTTTAGAACATAAAAACTTATTATTTGTGCACGCATCCAGATAATATTGCCGCAGCAGGTAAGTTACCTGCATCAAGCTCGTCCACGCGAGCTCTCACTTCATCTCTTGATCATATTTAAGTCTGTATACTTTGAAGTAAAGATGCACCTTATGCATCAATTTAAGATAAAAATTAAAAATTAAAATAACAAGATGCAGTCATTAGAGTCAATGCCAAGCACAGGCTCCAAAAAAAAAAAAAAAAAAAAACCATTTTACAAGTTCCAAAGCTGTTTTGTTGAAACAAAATTTATAAACACCAAGGTTCATCACTAAAATTGTTATTGATCATTGAATTTGTAGAGGGAAATAGAGAAGATCTTTAAATTTTCTCTAAAATTTAATTTTGACTAGTACGATAGGGTACTGGTGAATGTGAGGTGCAAAATTGCGAAACTAAATGATTAGTACAAGAACGGGATGATGATTAAAAGATAGCGTAGTCAAGATACCAATCTCTCTTTTAATATTTCTGGTGCAACCATATTTAGTGATTACTGGCACAGAAACTGCCAGAAGAATATCGTTGACGAACAAAAGTTGATCGTTAGGGCAACTGTCCTGATCCTTAACGAAGAAATACTTTCGACAGCGTACGACACCATACACTATTCAGTACCAAACTGTTGATCCGAGGATGCAAAGCGTGACTTAACAGAGTCCCTCAAAATTCTTGTTGACGGATATCGTTGACCCCAAATAACATAAGATCGCACAAGGACAAACTAAAGGTACAGCTTTATCGCACTGAATTTCAGCAGCTGCCAGGCCAAAAACGTTCTATACCAGCATTTACATTGCATTAGCATTACTGTTACACACAAAAACAGAAACAAAAGTGGTCGTTTGTTTTTTATCTACCCTTGGCTTCTGTGCTACTATTACCGACTGGATGAGACTCCAGATATCAACCGTAGTGCACGTTAATCGGCTTAATCTGACGTAATGCTACTCTTAGTTCGTATTATACGATGCATATCGCGATCTCCATACTATTGATAGGCTTAACATCTTGAATTGCATGCGTAGTATACATCGCATGACTCTGGCTAAGCACAAAATATAGAAGAACCTTATTTCCGGAGAAAGGACGCGTGAATTGGAGGAATGTAAGGATTATCTTTGAACAATAAAGCTTTAACATTTCTAAAAGCAACGCTTAAGAAGTCATAATAACGTTTGTCGCTTGATCAAAGATAATCACATACAGGCTTCATCTTGCTTCAGAACAGGTTGATTTTATGTTCAGTAATTTTAACAAGTTTTCTGCAGAAAACTGTAATGATATTGTTATGGTAAAGTGTTTGTAGCAATCCCTTCAAGTATAAAAGGTACGTATTACGATTGCGTTTAAATGGTTCAGTGGCTGCGCTATGGATACAATATTGTGGCATAGCTTCGTTATTTTTGTAACTTGTTGGTACTAAGCATATTGTTGATTAGCAATGGCATCTAATGTGTATGCAGGAAATTGTCCTTTTATTTTACGCAATATAAATTTTCTTCATGTATAATCAGCACATCACTACTTGCAGGATGTGCTGAAACTCAAAATTATTATGCCAGCCGATAGGTATACAAAATTTGTGAAAAAATTTTTTTTTTCGATGTGCCAGAGTGATCGGTTTCGCTAAGGTGCCTTGTACGATTGGACCCTAGAGAAAACACTGTTAATTTTATGCACGGCATAGGCAACGTTAGTTAAGATCGTAAGTTATCTAAGGCAAGGCTATTTAAATGGATTTTGTAATCCCCAAGAGTCTTAGAGCTGAATTAAAGCCTCATAATTCTCTGCCATTTCAGAGAAAATAGCACCAGTAGGCAACATGTCGATGCAAGCAATGCAAGGATAACGTGCGTTAATGAAGACGTTGACAACCTTTTGCCGTAATTGGATGCTCACAATCCCCTCGCACAGAATTCTCGGATAAAAAACATGGCTTCCGATCTCATTAGGGACAGCGCGATAAATTGTTTTAAGGTGTGAGACGTTGGCGTTGCATATTTGTGAAAGTAAGTTGGACAGAACATGAATGATGTTCAATTTCATCGCAAGAATAGGGTCGTTACAGTAAGTAAATGCATGTGCGTAAAGTAACGAAAACGCCAAAATTTGATTATCTAATTGCTCTATGTGGATTCTATAACAAGCTGTTTGAGCTTTTAACGTATCTAGTAACACTTTTTGATAAAAATGGCATACTAAACACAAAAAAAAAAAAATTATTTAACTTCTGTGATGCTCTAAAAAGTGATCAAGCACCTAATGTGAGTAAAATACGATGATTGTGATGGATGGTGGCTGTTGATTTGGACTATAAACACAACCTACGGCGAGATTTGCAATGCGTAAATCGCATTTATGGCGCCACACTACGGTGAAATTGGCACAATAGTTTTCGAAAACTATCTGAAAAATTAACTAAAAAATAACACTGCTGAACGCATAATGCGATTACAAAAAGGTTGTTTTTCAGTAATAGATCTAAAACGCGAGCTGCTATAAATAAAACATTCTTTATTTTTAGACAATAAAGAAATTCATTTTTCAATCATTCACCTACTGAGAGAGATACTGAATACAACACACATTTTTCATAAACAGTCCGTACAAGATGCATATACGTACATTGACAGTTCAAGCAGCCGCAAACAACTCTGAGGCGTTCGACAAAGTTATTATTATGGCAATTATTGACTTACCCTCTTAACGCATGTAAACCACAAAAAACATAATATTTTTTTCTTAATAACTGGTAAATAGAATGAATGTGTTTTTTGGTCACGCAGCAGCTTTAAGTATCCAGTTATGGATAATCCAGTAGAATTTTAGTACTACTGTTTTTGCTCCGATACTACCTCAGCCTTCATGAGAGTAAAAAGAATGAAATTTTTTTAACGCTTTACTTAGAAATGTGGATTTATAAATAAATTTACGATGTTTTAACGACCTCAACGCCAACTTATCAGCACTGATCAGAGCTGATTTGCAATTCGTCTGCAAAGTGTACGGGTGGTCAGCAATTTAAGTAATATCAAGCTACGATTAGAATTGTAATATTTATAACCACTGAAGCGCTAAATTGCTTGCGTACGTACTATCAATTGCGTTAATGGCACTTCCATGTAACAAAAATGGCAACGGAAATTGGCTAAAAATTATTTAAAAATGGCTCACTTCCCGTTATGAAAACTGTAGCTGCTTCATCAGAAAAATATTTAATTTTGATCATGTGTAATTGCCATGAATGCTGCAAGATACATTTTTCCTCATGCGGAAAAATATGTATTACCTTCTTAACATTTTGTAAACGTCGTGATGGCCAAAACTGTACAAACATAAGGGAAGCAGTCATTGATGTGTTTAAGACAGCCGAAGTTTCAGGGAGAGAAAACTTTCTTAGGTAAGTGATGCCTGATGATCTGAAAGTTATCCCAGATGTAAAGTATATCAATAGCGCGGAGATTTATGTTACGTATTACCACTTAGTATTGTGATTGACGAAGAAGAAAATAAAGAGAAAGAACAACTTGAGTCCGTACTCAAGCTAAGGGGATATGTATAAACTTTTTTTGTAGTGGCACTGTCGTTAACTGTGCATAATTGTATAGATTTTGGAAAAAAGAGCTTTGCCACACATCTTGTGAAAATATTATTTTACAACTGCCAGTAGCCACCTAAAAATCCAAGCAAAAACAGTTAAATGAGAGCGTTCTATGTTTAAACATATTAAACGTAATAAGCTTGTTTGATCAAAAAACAAACAGTGGCATCAAAAAATATGAAAAAACACGCACAATTGAGTAAAAGAAAATCCTGTACGTTCCTCAGAGGCCAATATATTCATTTTGCAGCTGAAATTTCACTTAGTCACACGGCAGACCAGAATCCGTTGGATTGTTGGTACCGCTTTTCATCTTACAATTGCAAGCGAAGTAATTGCGCAGCTAAAAAAATATTCAAGAATTCTTTAAAAAATATTATTTCGATTTATATAAAGTCTATTCTAGTGCAACTAATTTTCTCAGGTAGCTTAAGCCTTAAGAGAGTACTGGTGTAAATTTGGAGTACGATTATATATTTCGATGTTTTCACATAACAATTTTGCAATAGCTCGTCATATTATCTAAAGACAATCAGACAGAGCGCATATTGTTAACTAAATACATAGCTTTTTTTTTAAATCGTCCGCTGAATAACTTTTACAAAAATCGTTTTGTGTTTAAAACTTTTGATTTAAAAATATTCTAAAATAACTAGAATAAAAGCAGATTCACAAGTTACTTCGCAATAAAAAACAATATACCGTACATGACTCATTCTAACTTTCTTAGTGGCATAATATATTAATTATGACACTTCGTTTAGCTAAATTTTGTCAAAGCCCATCAAGGTCGAGCTAAGCCCCGATTTTTGAGCCTCGGCTCTCCAACTACTAAGAATCACGAAATTCTTAAAACTTATGATTTTTATATTTACGAAAAAAAATGTTTGCTACATGTATATTTTTTCCGACAGAGTACTTATTACAAAGATCTTAGCCGAATAAAACTTGTGTCGGTCATAAAGGTGTTTGGTATGTGAATAAAAGTCCTATGTATATAAACAAGGAACGCATACTGCCTAAATTATATCATTATACACCATCCCTTACTAATCTTACTTACTGCTTACAACTACTTTACAACCCACTACGAAACAAATCTAAATTTCGTGGTTTTCTCTGATGTATTTGTAAGCTTCTTTAGGTTTTAGACGTATGCAGCCCCTTTATATCTATTTTTATATCGTTTTTCTCCCATATCAACGGGTATCCTGCAACGCTGTACATAAAAGTTAGAATTCAGTAAGTTTATATGAAATTTATATATGATTGGACTTTAAAACCTTGTCAGTACTGAAAAACCTTCGTTGAATTAAAAAAAAAGGTAAGTATTTAGCCTGATTTTGTCATCTAAGACAATTGTAACTGTACAAAGATCATAATGTACTTTGAATTATTATTAAAAAAAGACTTAGTTGCTAAGATTTGCATTGACAACCGAGTATTTAGAATTGTATATAATATATTTCTTATTTCATAAGTTTCTTCGGGTCCCTAAGTGATCAAGCAGTTTCATAGTTATTAAGAATTTGGTAAAACAAGATTCTGATACACGTGATACAGTGCAGAGTGTCTCAATGCATTTTGCTATGTTAATCCTTATCTTTTTTTTTTTAATTTTGATCATGGATTATTTTTGCTTGTTCTCAAAATGTAGATGCGTCTTAAGGTAATAATGTTCTCTGATTTTTGAACGTTCGTAAGACTCTAATATTAAAAAACTTTCAATTTTATGATAAGATCTATGTTTAAAGATACCATGTTGGCTAAAGACATTTTACAAAAACTGTGAATAAGCAGTGTAAGAATCAGTGACTAATTTTTCTGGCCTAATACTTTAAGCATTCTTTAAGTACCTGCATGCTTAACTTAACTCTGTACAGGTACATATAGGCACAAGAGGTTCTTTAAGAAAAATTTAAAGATTTTGAAAGACACGGCAAAAAACGAAGAATTCTTCGAAATTGAACATACTTACCTGTGAATGAAATGCATGGCCGAAAAGTTCATCAAGTTTTTCAGCGTACATCTGAGATTTTCCAGTCTCTGTGGCAAATAAAATTGTAGCCTTAATTCTCCTTGAAAGAGCTCTACCAAACAATTTTGATGTAAACTTAACAGCCCTTGAATAGGAACAAGATATGTATCATTAAAAAAGATTATCAATAGGACTTTTGTTTTAAATAGTAAAGTGATAAGTTTACCGAGCAATTTGCTTAAAATGAAATTTTCTGCGTACTTTTTTGGATATGCATTCTTTATTCATTCCTTTTTTCCACACGTGAGTTTTCCATGCTGATTCCTTAACAAAATAGAACAATTTTAACTATTTCAAACAAAAAACTTGATGTTACATAGAAAAAAATTAGGCACATATATAACAAGGAACAGTGTTTTTGAATGACAGAAAATAGAATAACAACATACATTCACAGGCAATAATCATAACTGCAAGCTGACTATCACTTTTAACGACTGATAAGATATAGTACGATCCTATTTTTAAATTTAGCATGACACTTGGTCATATTGTGGTAATCATTTTCATACGCCGTAACTTTTAATTGATCAGCGAGCAATCCTAACAATTTACGTATTGTTCTTTATTATAACCTACTCTTTCTTTACTTACGCTGTTGTTCATGAAAACTATTTACCTAACATTACAATAACCTATAAGACTAACCAAATCAGCTAATCTATTTTATTTACAATTTTCCTCTACTTAGACACACATTTAAATTATCTCCTGGGGGACAATCGTTACTATTAACTGTGCCTTTCATTCAAAAAGTTCCATTGCACGCGTCAAGTACATTATCCACAAAAATAAAATACATGTTTATCTTTTTTTATGTGAACAAAAACTGACGGAGATTAGTGTCAGAAAACTGGATGAAAACCACCTCGAATTGAGGTACAATCAGTCTAGGTAAAAAACTTTTAGTGTAGATCTCGAGCCTGGCAAAAAAATAACTAAAATAGGACCAATACAAATGAGTGCAGATGGTCCAAAAAAATGGTAAAAATTTCCACAAAAGGTTCTCGTTTCTACAGAAAATGCCGTGATTCGGACAAAAAACATTTTGCGTAGGGGCAGTAATTAAGTTTTTTGGTCCACTTGACAACTGCATGTCTAACACGTTGCGAGCTATATTTTACAAGTTAATTTTAAAATTCTCTGCAAAACCTTATCTTTTACTTGCCTTAAACTTCCTTTGCCATACAGTTACATGCCAACACTGCATCAGCTCTCGCAAAAGTAGCTTTTCGGGGCTCCTCCCTGCGCACGCTGAGCTTTTGTAGCTACGTCCTGTACATTTGATCTTAAGTTATACATCTGCCATTTTAATTTGCGTTTTAATACAAGTTTCGCCGGGCTTTTTCCTTGATTGATTAGTTAAATCTTATCTTTGAACACTTAAACGACATTTTCAGCTACTCCTTCAGTAGCTGGATCATTTGGAGGTAAAAAACTGTGCCTGATAACCGAATTTTTCTTTATTTTTGAACTCAGCACTTACGAATTGCCGGCCACGGTCAGTTACAAAAGTACGGTTAAATAACGTCATGTAAAAAGTTTCTTATATGCTTCGATAGATTTGTGTGTTTTAGTATTTTTATCAAAATCTCTTAGTTCCGACCATTTGGAGCATTTTTCAATGCCAAAAACATGTGAGCTCAAACAGAAAAACGTGACAAAATGTTTACATTTACTGCTTCTAAATAAGATGCATGTAGCTCTAATAAATTATTTTTCTTACCATGGGCACAAAATCTTTGCACCCTCGGGCTGCACTTTGGACCATTGAATCACTTTGCACCCACAGGTGAGAAAGTTATTTCCTGCCCTAGGGTGCAAAATTATTAGCGGGCCCAAAGAGTACCCTCGGGTGGAATGTTTGACTTTGCACCCTCGGAAAGAAAAACGTCGCTCGAACCTTGGGCACAATATTAGTTTTTGTCGCACATGTGCATCTCTCCAGTGCAGTCCCTGGGCCCGAGAGCACTTGCGAAGCAATGGATATTCTTATAGGTTGCGGAGAGTTTTTACATTTTGCTACTTTACGTTATGTTTCATAACGTTTTTTTATGATTAATCAGAGACTGTTACACTTGATTATTCTATTTTACATTCTATTGTATTTCACCGAGCTGATTGTATTTCATATGGTATTCTTTCGAACATTTTGTTACGTTTCCTTGCATTTTCTAACGTTTTATTGCATTTAAATATTGTATCATACTTCATTCTGAATAACTATAGGTTCTTACAACTAATTTCCATAATATTTATAAGATTCATAACAAAGAGAATTCTAAAAAGGGAAAAAGTTTAGATAAAAGATACTTATTTTAACAAAATATAAACAAATGTGTAAACTGCAAGAAACTGTTATCTGTTGCAAAATATTACAGAGTATAACATGATCTTACAGTTTTTTACATTTGCGTTTTCATAATATTTAAAAGTTTTCTTTTTGGGATCGTAATAAAACGTTATGATTCGCATGATAATGCACTAAGTTATAGTGGACTATGTTCAAATGTAAAAATATGTAACAAACTGTAACTGAAGTCTGAAATCCAACCAAATCTTACATTTAAATCCAGAAAGTCACGGTTTCTAACGTTCTCGTACAATAGTTTAATCCGCCGGGGATGTTAGTTTATCTTGAATAGTCGTAGAGTCACTATCACTATTAATCTTTCAGTCTTTCATGTACTTACTCTCTCCATCAACTTTTGCAGTCTCTTTGAATTCCACTGTCCTTGTCACCAGTTGTCATGTCGTGCAAAAGGTGAGTGAAATTACTACACAGTAGAAAATGCTTGGTAATTGTAAAGTATATTGTAATTTAAATGTTGAGTATCTGTTTAATATAATTGGCTAGTAGCTTCTACAATAAACATATGGAATGTCCGACAAAAAAACAGGTTTAAGTGAAATTTTGTTGAAAATAAAGTTTTTTAAACTAATCGATTCGTAGGATTACTTGACATTTTATTTCGCTGTCAAAAATGTTGCAGGAGTTACACATCTTTACAATAATTACTTAAATATCGATGATGAGACAGGAATTTTGATAAATATCCCAACAAAAAAGGGTAAGTGTCAAAAATATAAGGATAGCTTCTTAACGAGACCATAAGCGCACGTAATTTTAATTTGCGTAAAAAAGTTAGCTAGCTCTGGTATAGAATTTGAATTAAACTGAGTCAGATACGCTGAGATAGCATGATTATGTGCCACTTTTTGTCGTACTGGGTAAGTGCGCCGAGTCCAAAGGGTTTGTGCAGTTGTTTGTGGATCGTGTCTAAAAGATATTACCTTTTTCAAGAAATAAAAAAAATATGTATTATTTAGCACAGGATCAGATTTTTTACATTTCGAAACTCTAACTTTTTTTTTTTTTAGACTGATTGATTTCGTTTATTTGCTGACTTTGACTTCGACTGGACTATTAAGGTTACAAAATTTTGTGTTTTACGCTAAATATTATTTAATTTTTCTTTCCTCTCCAGACTGTGGTAATTGTTTAGAAGCACTTTTTTTCGAAGTGATTTCCGTACTAGCATTACTCATATCAAAACTCATTCCGTATATATTTGAAGTAGATGGCTGATGTTTATTGTGAAAACTTTAACATATCATGGTTATCGTCAAAAATTTATTCCCAAACAATGTTCTCATACCATTATCGGTTAATTTTCATAGTATCATAATATAATGTGGATTTTTACATCTGGACAATGCTACAAATAGTTGGCCACGTAAAAGTGAAGGTTTATTGAAATAAAGACGGATTTAATCAAACTTTTGACCCCAAGATTCAATTATTGTCGTTAAAACGGCTGACACTATGAGTACTGTATTATTATCTTAGAAAAAAGTTAGAGACGAATCATTTCCAGAAGATGGTGTAATGCGTCAGATCAAAACTTTGTTGTCAATTTTTTTACCTGTAATGATTCCGGCTTCTATATTACATTAAAATAATCGATTTATTTTCGATATTGTACCATAACATAACCCATCATTTATACTTCAACTTCTTATCAACATCACTATCGCTTCTATTTTCAAATTAATTTATTAAGTGGAGGACCTTCTCGAAGATTGTCGAACATTTCAATTGGAAAATAAATATAAATGTCATCATTAC
Source organism: Copidosoma aretas (assembly GCA_030522625.1). Lineage (NCBI taxonomy): Eukaryota > Metazoa > Arthropoda > Insecta > Hymenoptera > Encyrtidae > Copidosoma > Copidosoma aretas. Next base: position 27,987 of record JAPYYV010004952.1, read on the forward strand.
ATTTAATAACACTCATATATGTAGCTTGATCTATACCATCATATGTCACAGTACTTCCGTTTATGTTATTTAAAATAATATTAAAGAAACAAGTATATTCATTGTAACATGTTAATATAGTACTGTTGATCGTTGAAGTAAGAATGTTTCTTAAATTTGTCTTTAATATGTTCGTTGCTATTAAATTTTTTTTAAATATTAAACGTTTTTTTGCGTCTATCCCTAATATCATATAATAATTTAAAAAAATTTTATCTGTTAAACAACAATTGTATAAAATCTAAAAATATGAAGCAATAGCCATAAAAACAATGATTTTATTGTTTCCAAAATTATCATACTTCTGTAACTTTCTTTAATAACTGGTAGAATCTGCAGGGAATCTACATCCAAAACTTATAATTGATTTTAAAAAGGTTTAATATTGTTACAAAAATCTTGTAGGGTTTTATCAACAATTTTTAGTGCCTTCTTTGGTATCATTGACGTTTCATCTTATATCAATACATCTACGTCTCTTAATTTTTTAATCACATTTAATTTATAGAAATGAACTGTTAATGTTACTTAAAACAAGCGGCAATTGAAAAATCTTACGGCCTGTCATACATTTAGGAAGTAAAATTATTGCAATACCTGGCCATGAAATTAATGTTTTTTGAGCTGTCTAGAAATCAAAAGAATATTCAACGGTTTGTATAAAATATTTTTCCTAATCCTCCTGGAACATTATTGAAATAAATTTTCTTACCACTGGCAGTTATTGAATAAACTATGTGTATTCGCATTTTGTTTGAAGTAGAATATAAATTATCAAATAGCATTTTCTTAATTGAATTTCTTCATGGTATTTGTAATCTCAATCAATAGTTTCTGGTGTAGGTAAAATAAAATTTTCACAACTCTGTTGCAAATTTTACGAAAATTTCGTCTGGTGTTGCATGCTTGAGTTCTACTGTTTGATACAAGCTTAAAGTTTTCTATCTTTACTGCATATGGATTATGTGGTGCTCAGTTTTGCTGTGAGTAGAGTTAATCTAGTGCATATATAATTAGCGTAATCGGAGGAAGCTTTGTATTCGCACCTAATTTTGTGATTCTGGCCCTCGAACTTTTAATCGCCTATTTAAGGTTATGCTAAATAGACTGCTCTTTAAAATAGTATTAGTTTACTGGCACTATCACCTACGGTACTTGTTCTCACTAAAACCAACTGACATACAAACATCCTGGATACAGAACATGGATTCAGCAATTGCACTGTTTATGGCAAGGACAGATACTTTGACAACACTACTGATGGCAATGGTGAAGTTATCATAGCCATTAGCAACCTCTTCGACAGTAAGCTAATCAATACCAGTGTAGACATCGACCAGATATTCATACCACTACAAGTACTGAAAGCTGTATACATCCTGGGTGTAGTCTGCCTACCTCGTCATAGCATTAATGTCATAACATTATCATAAACATCTTAAATCAGTTGAATCAGTCATTAATAAATACGTAACTTGTACTTTTTCACTGTTGGGAGATATGGACTTGCCCAACAGTGATTGTAATCATAGGAATAACCTTGCTCCTATCTGCACTGATGATGCTGTTCTAGTAAGAGACAGCTCTGCTACTATTGGTCGTCAAATGACGTACGTAAAGCAAGATCAGCTTGATCCTGCACACTATTTTAAGGGCTAAACACTGAATTTTTCCTGATGACACTACTAGCTGCTAACATAGGGTCATACGCACCCTCTAAAGAGCTGGTGCCTGCGGAATTTCGACATACATCAACTGCCTTTAGTATAGTCTAAAACTCTGCGACAGTAGGTGCCCACGAGTGCTACTATAATGACTTTAAATCTGCAGATTTGAATGGAGCCATTCAGTACTAGGGGGGTTGGGACTGGCAGCTGTGGCTTTGTTATGACAGCCTCATTAAAAGCAATAATAAGTTTACAAAGTTCCAAATTATGTTATTGATAAATATGATCCAAAAAAAACGTACACATCCAGTACTTATCCCCCCTGGCACTCTCTGGAACTATAGCGTCTAGTCATTCAAAAAAAGCGTGCTTATAGAGCCGCCTACAGACAAATCTAGTGATCGACTAATCAGAATTGAAGCGGGTAAGAGCCCCATGATTTCTTTTATCTTATTCTTGTTAATCCCAATACGTTACAAATATTCTAACGCGCATTCAAGACAACGTCGACTCCTCCCGGAAATACATAATCAGTCTCTGTAATGTGGACTAAGTCTCTGGGAACATCACCTACGGCAATGCATCAGCTTGCGACCTGATCAAACAAACTTATCTTTTCTCTACTTTTTTTTGTTCTGTTTATAAGACCAACAGTTTCCCTGGTAATTCAATAGATACCGATTAGTTTGAGCCTTGGAGGGTCAGTATACAAATCTCGAGGGCTAAAGTATCAGGAACTATAGCTGAACCTAAATCTAATGAAAATCAAGGTCCTGATGTGTGTTCGGGATAATTCTTTTAAGGCTGTGCAACTGTACTTTCTGAACCTCTGGCTACCCTATTCTTGCAATCATTATCAATTGATCGCATGCCTTAGGTATAAAAATTGTCCTATGAGTTTTCTGTTTTTACAAAAGGTAATATAACCTGTGTAAATAACTGCAGGCCAATCTCCATACTCAGCATTTGGGCCAAATTTTTTTATAAACTTGTTACAAAAGACTGTCTTCCAGCTTACGTCACTTAATTGTACCTGAACAGCACTGGCTTATTCCAGGACTGTTAGCTGTAGCTAATCTTATGCGTTACACTAATACAATCGCCAGATCCCTTGACGCCAAGTCCCAGATCTGCTCGGTAAACATTGATTTCCCTAATGCTTTTAATTGCATACATCATAATAAACACATTTTGAAATTGCACTGACTAGTCCTATAAGGGTATGCTATTTAACTGTATTGCATCATACTTGACTGATTTTCAACAAATTATAAAGTTTAGCTGATGCACTTTAGCTCTAGTTTTGGTAGGTTTCAGGGTCCCTTAAGGTCCTTATCTAGGCTTACTGCTATTTTTGTTATACAATAATGATTTTAGCCACTATGGTATATTTTCTAATACATCGTTATTTGTCACAATATCAAGCTGTTTTTACCTATCGTTTTTATCTGACTGCTTATTACTGCATTCTGACATTAATTCTCTTGTATCATGGGAAAATGAAAGCGATCGCATGCCAACTAACACTAATTTCTAGATAATATCACTTATGAGAACAAGGCAAAAAATTGCGTATCATTGAAAAATTAGTAACAATTTTATAACGCGGGTACGAGAGGCTTTTGGTCTGCGTGTTATTTTTAAGTCTACTTAAACGTTCAATATTTTGTATTTGCACTGTTTTGTCTAGGACTCATAAATTACTGGGACTAATTAGGCGTAGCTGCAAGGACTTTACTAATCTTGGTACAGTAAAATACATTTACAATACTCGAGTCCTTGCCCGTCTTTTCTATGCATCCAAGATCTAAAGGACTCATACATTATAATCTATTTATGATCTAGAAAAGCTATATCTTGATTCTTTAAGACGTTTGTTGTACAAAAGCCAAACACCAATATCATATACTGATCATGATTTATCTACTATTCCGAGTAAATATCAGCCTCTTGGCATTAAGTAATCGCATTGCTACAGTGGCAATTGTTTATTGTATCAAATTCTACATTACGATATAAAATGCTAGTCTTCAAAGGTGATATTCACATACAGAGATATAAACTATTGATTACGTCGAACTCAACCTGAAGCTGGCGATACTTGAAGTAGAATGTGTATGATTCTGTTTTATATTGTCTAAGATGACAGTAAAATATGCTTTCTAATGAACTATTCACCACTTATTCCGTTAATATTTTCGAAACTTGTACCAAGCGATTCATCTCTTTCTAACTCATGTATTTGTGTTTCTGCGTGGATAAAAATTGTACTTTCATAATAACCATACTATATTACAACTTGTATGTATAGGGCTAATTGCACGTTGATTTTCTAAATAAAGAAATCATCCCATATTTTCTATTTTAAACATTTTTTTTCCAATGTATTGAAGCTTAATTTTTTTATTCTTGATAAAATCTTTTATACATTTGCGGCTATATGTTATCCAGATCTTATAACCGAGGCAGTTTTCATCTATCAAAAACTATGCAAACAATTTTTTTGATCGATTTAGTCATATAATAATGCTTGCTGCTTCGAAAATATACTAAACTAGTGACTTATGTTCAACTAGACCTATCCTTATTGCAGTTTCTTTTTAGGTATTGTGTATTCTAGGTTTTTCTGTTTTTAGTTCTCGGAAATAAGGAAAACCCTTTATGTTATTTAAAATCAATTCAAAATAATATTTTTATAAATGTTTTTAAAAAAACATTTAGTCCACCATTAGAGTACGTTTTTTTAAACTTTGTCTTTTTCCAATGTTACTAAGATATAAGTATATTATAGTACTTTCTTTCGAAATTTAATAGTAAAAACTGGAGATATAATTTTGTTACATAATTTTTTTTGTTATATCATAAAAAAAAAGTAGTAGCTTTCTATAAAACAATCTTACCGTTAGATTTAGTATATCGTTAGGTAAAGCGTTTTTAAAAAATTTGCAATACATCTATAATTTCCTTATATTTGAGATCACATTTCCTAGCTATAAAAAGATCTGGTCTGCCACGTTTACTGATAATTGCCAATGCATCTTGATAATTATGTTGCATGTTGAAAGGATCCCCTACGTATGTTAAAGGTACTACAAAAATGATTTTTATTTTATATCTTTTCTCGAAATTTTGTGTGATATTTGAGACACTATTTATAAGGTGATCTGTTGAACGTTCATTAAAACTTATAAAGAATCGTTTAATTCTTTCTCATGAAATAGAAATAATTTCTCTCTATCATGATTCAAGCATTTAAGACCAATTGTTGAGTCAATTTTCTCACTTTTCATACAGGTATTATTTAAACATTTTTTGGTCGATAAGATAATCCTAACGTATGGTATTGTGAAATTATAATTTCTTGAGAATTTTTTTATTTACTTTTTTCATCATTCTGCTGTAACTGGTTTATTTTACCTGATATTTTGTTGACCGCTTTAACATAAGCACAATATTTTGGACTCAGATAACTCTTGTGAATTTGTAATCTAATGTAAATATTTATAACTTTCAGGTATTGGATAAGTATTTAAAATTTCTGACAAAATTTCTTAATAATTATTCATAAATTTTAGATTTTTAAAATCTTGTTTTAATAACTATTACATAAGTGTTGTTACGTGGGATTACGTTCGGTTTTATGATCGGGAAATAAGTGCACAGGGAGTGAGGTTAATGGTTCATTATTTAATTAGAGACCGAGGAAAGAGCCAAGTGTTAGTCGCGAACCGGAGCGGAAATGTCTGCTTCTCTCGAACGTCGGGTTTAGTCTCGCCTCCTTCTTCTGACTCCATCTCCCCTTGCCTACCATGTACTGCCCCGTCCGAGAGGGCCCACAGCTAGGGAAGAACGGATAGACAAATAGCTATATGCTATCGTACGTTACACGTTCCAGGCTGCGACAACGTCGTCCCCGACGACGATTTTTATTTATGTTGAGCATGAATGTTCGAGTAATTTTTGGGTGCTGTTGTATGTGTTCTACGCCTTTTTCCATTAAGGAGCAACGAGGTAGTCTTTTTCTGCTGATCCTCGTTTCTCCCAATCCATGCTGTCTGCATCGTGTATAAATTTTTTTGTATGGGTATCGCTCTTCCCTCTTTTATAATATTCATAACAATAAGCTAATCTACTAAGGTTGTAATATAATTTTTACATAGGGCGTTTTCCCCTTTACTTTTTAAGACAAATTTTCTTATATTTATACGCTTATACTTTAGTGTACTATCATAATTAAGTTAGTAGTATGTATCAAATAATAATTGATTAGTATAAGTATTATTGCAGCATTAAATTTCTTAAGATTTATGTACACGCCTATGCGCGCTTTTCCATCTAATGTTTGTGTGAGGTTACACAGGATATACATATCACAATTATTGTCAATGGTGTCGGTGGCTTAGGCGTTACTACGTCTGACCTATCTTACTAGGTTTTTTTTTTTTTTTTTTTTTTTTTTTTTTTTTTTTTTTTTTTTTTTTTTTTTTTTTTTTTTTTTTTTTTTTTTTTTTTTTTTTATTATTTTTATTCCAATCAAGGTTGTCATTGTAAGGCTGTACTGCTTCCAAGAGAAATTAATTTCTTGTTCATGGCTTTTTGCCGTCGACCTGTTGGCCTCCGTTCAGTGACCCTATGCTTCCGAGTTTTATTGCCGGGCTGGTGTACCTGCGTTTGGATGATGATCGGTCCCAGCGTGATGCTGTTGTTGGCCACCCTTCGTCGTGAGTTTGACTATGTCTGTGTCGACTATTACCTGTGAACAATTTATAACATTTGAATAGAGAGGGGCCCCCCCTGGAAGGGGCACTTCCTTTTTTGCGAGTGAGGAGAGAAAAAGGCACGTAAGGTAGCTATTATCTTTTGCACCCAGTATGTCAGCATTGCATCAATATGTATCTTGATATCGTTCATTAATTTTTTTATCTACGTTATTTTATTTGGCATTCCCTCTCACATAATATTCTGAGCTTAATTTTTTTCAACCCTTCGTTTATTTATGAATGGTCTTTTTTTCCAATTGATTTTGTTATTTCATAATTATTGATACAATTGTTCTTATATGCTATATCGCAATTTACACGGTTGATTTTAGTGGATGTTAGAGGATGTGTTGAATGCGTGAGTGATCATCTCTCATTTATTATGCCCGGTGTCCATTTACGACACTTATAGTTATTCAAGCGGTTCTTTTTTTTAATTGGAGGAACGAAAAATGTGTATAAGGCTGTGCGGGTGTTGAAAGGTGTATGTTTTTCTTCATAATAAGTCAGTTGTATTTTGTAGGTAGTTAATAGAGGTTTGGTATTATCTGAAGAAGATTTCTATTAAACTTTTTCCTTCTGCGAGGCCGATTCTCTCGTTCGACAGCATCTCGATGGAGTTTGCTGCTCTGGTCGTAAATTTGATTGATTGCTTTCGACCGTGTGTCGCTTTATGACTGCTGTGAGCCTTTCGTGATCGTACTCCGCCGCCTCTGATTAGGGCGCTCTGACTGTGTTCGTGATATTTGCTCAGGTATTACTTCTTTCAATAGTATTTTTCCCTTTCGTGCGTGTACGTATGATGAGTGTTCCTGTTTCCACATTTTTTATTGTACTTCGTCTCGTTTAATGTTTCGATCAAAAACTTTTTTTTTCAGAACTTCCCGTGATTATGTCGATCAATAATTATTGGATCTGGTTTTGCTGGACTATAATTCGCTCTTTTCTCTATATTAGCAAAAAGATTGCCGGTCTTCTAGGTTGAACGATGGTGATCCTCTTTTTCTTCATTCTTTAATTTTTTTCTTTAAGGGTAATGAAACAAGGATTGTTTGTAAGCATGGTAATGAAAGGACTGTAACTGAGTGCATGGTTGATAAAAATAATTTCTATGTGTAAATATCATTATTGCCGAATGTGATAATTGTTAATTGAAGCGATCAGCAATATTTTGTGATCTTAATTTACGCCTATCGCACTTCCTTTGAAATACACTAATCACATTTGTATTTGTTATTATTATTTTTTTTCTAAATCATATTTTTTTATTCCATCTTATTTTTTTCATGTTAAAACACCTTATTATTCTTTTTTTTGCTATATTTTTTTTTTGTATATGTAAGTGACATGATGTTCCTACGTTTTTAATGCCGTTATCGTAGTTACAGATATATGTGTATTATAATCATTATTTTATTGCGGTATTATCACTAGATTTTGTTTTCATTCTATTATTGCGTCTTTTGACATTCTTTTTTTCATTTATGCTCCGCCTCCTTGCTATTATTTCATGCAAGAGATTATAGTGTATACTAACAAACCATTTAAGTGTTGCCAAATATAAACTCATTGACCGTTCAATAATTAACTTATCCTGCATGTTGGGTACAGCCATTGTGCTGTTAGTAGAAAAATATTTTTATCAACTTTCTCTTTCTCCTTCCATTTCCCAATGCACCTGAATAAAAATTAAATTTATTGTGGAACTCTAGGTTTATACGACATTCTTTTTTCTCGGTAAATTTTATTAAAAAAAGGGTTTGATGTGCATTTTTCGTGGCTCGTTCCAGGGCTGCGAAAAATTAAAAAAAAAAGGGAGAGGTTATACGTGTCTATCTGCGTCGGAAATTCCGCAATTCGTTTTAAGTCTCTGTTGTATTTTGTGCTCGTATTTTCGTGCTTAAGTGTGTTCGTACGTTGATAGAAGGAGTGTAGGCACGTGTGGCCCCGTCGTTTGTTTGCGGTGTTTGGGACTTCCTGCTCGTCATTTTTATATTGTGTCATATATTTTATTTTAATCCATGCTCGTTTTTCCTTCTTCTTGAGCCCTGTTGGGACAGGGTTGTGGGCAACTTTCGCAGGGTGTCCCCTTTTCATTTGTTGCTTTTCCCAGCAGTATTTTTCTTGACTTCGTTCCTTGCAGGTCGGGCAAAATGTTATCCACTGAAGTTGTTCTCGTGATCGTCGAATGTGTTGTGGCCCTATCGCAGGTGCAGGTTGGCCTGTCCCGCCTGAGTGATCGGTCTCGGTCCCGGACCCGCGGGTGGTGTACGGTCCTTCAGGGTCCCGTGCTTGTAGAGCGTCTGGAGTGCCAGCGCTCTGGGTGTCAGCATGTACGTAAAATTTCTGCTCGTTGTTTCCCATTTTTTTATTACTAAATCTGTATATTTTCCCGCGACAATTTTTTTTTGTCCCGCAGTCTTATCTTGCTGCTAGTATTATTATTATTGCTTGTAGATTGTACGGTTGTATGTCTGCCGCGGGGTGCCAGCTTTGCGCATCGCGGATACCGACAGCCAGCTAGTAGTGTGCGTCGGCCTGTTAACGTTGGCCCCCGTACGATGTCCAGACCACGGCTATGTAAGTTTCGTACCATCCTTTTGATTATGTATCAGTCTATGGTTTATTATCATATTTATTATTATTATTATTTTATCTTATCTATTTATTTTTTTTTTCCAGCTGGGGGTCCGATTCATCGTTGACCCCTATCGGCATCTTGGGTTGTACATGCCAGCGGCTGTATCTCGCTGGCTTGTCAAGACGCTGCTTTTACCGGTGCGGCGTTTCGCGTTCCGTAGTGGATGTTGGGACTTGAAGTGGGGACAACTTACTCCATCCGCATTGGTTGCAGTTACCACGGCCAAATTGCGGTCGTGGTGGCTGATGTGCCCGTGGTGGCTCCTGCGGACTATCCACTGGAGCGGAACCCGAATATTCGCGTAAGTATCCTTAGTTTGTCTGTATCCTTAATTTTTCTTCTCTTTTTTTTGTCATATATATTTTTCCCAGGTTTAGAGTCCGTTACGGGGGCAGTTTGTGATCGTAAACGCTTCGTGGGCCGCTTCTTCTCGCCCCGAGGTTGTCGTTAATGCCCGTCCTTCTATTGCTGCTCGCCCTGACGGTGGGGAATTGCCTTGGGGTGCGACCGCCAGAGATGCTCCATCACCGGTTCGTGTCACTGGTCGACCTCTGCTTCCCGATCTAGGTCAGGCCTGGGTTGATCCGTGGTCAGGATCGTTGAAGGCAAAGATGGACTAATTTGTATTGATAATTTCCCTCACCAATAAATATGTCTACCTACCAGGAACGATTATCGCTTGTTTTCCCTTTTTTTGTCTTCATTATTATTATTATTATTATTACTATTGTTCTTATTATTATTCATATGTGTCTATTTGTTCCATCTTGTTTCTTTTTTTTCTTATTCATCTGCTTATGTTTATTATTATTATCGTTATTATTATTATATTTCCTCTCATATATGTTTATATATGTGCCTACTTGTCAGGAAGAGCAACCCCATTTTTAAATACCTCTGAGGGTCGGTCTCCGTTGGTTGATGCTCGGTGTGGCTTGGCCGCTTCTGTTCAGGGGCGGCATTATTTGCGACAGTTGTGCGGCGGTCTCTATCGTCGCCAGTGTAGTCATTAGTCTTGTTTGATTTGGTATTTGCCAACAAGGCTGTGCTTCGTGAAGTGTGCCGTCGCTCTGTGCTGCTACTGTTTCTTCGCTGGTTGTCTGGTCGTTCTGTCTTTTGCGGCTGTGTGTAAGTAACCTGTAGAGTATTACCTGTGGGGCCTCCCATTGCACGAAGTAATTATCCCATTATCACTATGGCTATGACTCCTGCCCTTATTGGGTGTGTTCCTCGTCTGGAGTTTCGTATTTACTTTTGCATCGATTTAGTCTCACTTAGTGCGCGTGCCCGTTTAAATATTTCTGTGAGTGCCGTCCCTTCTTTTAGTGTATTTGATTCCGTGTGGCCCTGTTTGTTGATCGTTTTTAGTCCGCCGTACTCCATTATTTCTGGTATGTCTTCCTTATCCGTCAACTTAAGCGTTGACAATATTTTGTTAATATTTATTGTGCTCCTTCTAAAACTGAGTATCTCCGCTTCTTCTACTATTTATATCGGAACCGCCAGATGTACGTCCGTACTATGAACTGTGCAGCCTTCACCTTACGTAAGTATACCTGTGTCCTTTAACTTAATTGTCTTGTGCGCTGTTCCTTGGCATATAATGAAAAGTGGTTCCTTTTGTCTTGTCGAGAATACCCATTGGTTATGTGCCTGTAACCTTATCCAGTATGTCTTAAATTTTTTGGCTACTTTGATCGTACATTCTTTGAGATTTTTCATGTCTTGATTCATGATTAGTCGTGTTTCGCATGTGTGATGCCCTTTAATTGTCCTTATTGGTTCTGTATAGGCACAGATGAGCAGGTTGTGCAGTTTTTCGCATTTGTCGATTTCCGCTGCCCTGATCGGCATATACGTATTATCCTCTTTATTTATTGCAGTGTATTCATCTTCTGGCCATATGTATGCGTATATGTCTGATGTATTAAATTCTCTCTATTTTATTGGTATCAGGATCGTCTTGTATAATTGGAATTTTTTCTTGTCTAGCTAAGGGATCATTATATGATAAACAAGTTGTTTGTTTATTACCACAATTGAAATATCGGCGATGTTAGTAATCTCCAAAATGCTTACTGTTCTTCCGATGTTTGGGAACTGTAGATCCGGTCTCGCTATTTTTGCATTTCTCTCTGTGTTATTAAACATTGTCGGGGGGGAAAATTTAGGGTGTAGTGCTCTTTTTGATGCAAATAGTATTGCGTTTACTAAGGTTTCCAAATCTGTTTGGTATTGTCCAATGCTTTCTCTGATTAGGTTAAGTGCCGGTTCCAATGCTTGGATGGTGTTAATCTTAAATGAAAGCCTTATGTTTAATGGTCCCCCAGTTCCTCATTGCATGTTTCACCAGCGTTGTTAAGTTGCTGACTTTATTGTCTAGCTTGCTTGTCTCCGTCACTATAATTTCTGTTTGATTGGCCAGATGGTTTGCTAGGTTATGTATTTTATCGGTGTTTGCGTTAATTGCGTGGTCGAGATATTTCTCGTCGTCTTCATTCAGGGTTCCGAACAAATATAAGTAGATTTTTCTATAGTAGGTACTATTGCCCTTCGCTATCTGTTTGTTTCCTTACCGGTTATTAGTTTAATCGCCTTTTGTGCGTCTTTCTCCGCTGCCACTGCCCTTTCGAGCAGCTTTTTTAATTCGTCTCTCGTTAGGACTCCGTTCAAATTCATGTCACGCTTCCGTAGTCTGTCAATCGAGTCACGTATTTTCTGTCTTACTGTAATAAAGAAGAGTATATCTATTCTTTGGATCACCTTCCAGGTTGTACTTGCTGCCGCGATCTGTGCTATCTTTTCTGCTATCAGTCCCGGGTTATCGTTCAGTGGTCGCACGCTCCATTTCTTTGCCTCTGGTATTTCTATCTTTCCCCTGTAAGAAACAACCATCGATTATTTTTTTTTTTGTTTATGCAGAGAACAAAAATTCTGTGTCCGTGCCGTGTTGTCTTTTTTTCTTTTTTCTGTGTGATTTCGTCTCCCAACTCTTACGTCTCTATCATGTACGCGTTTCCATCTTGAGGTGGAGCCTTTAGTATGCACGCCTATCTTATTTTTTCGACGTGTACTACTCTTATTTCTTCTTCTCGCTGTCGTCTAACATTTTTCCTGGCATAGTCAATTTTTGTTATTTCGTACGGCCCTTCGTATTGTGCTTCGTATTTACCCTTTGATGGTTCTTTGATGACAAACACGGAGTCTCCTTCCATGAAGAACTTAGTATTTGATTTTTTATCCTAATAGTTTTTGGAACGGAATTAGGCTTGCACTTGTTTCATGGCTGCCATGGTACGCATTTCCGTTAGGGACTCGGCGATTTGTTCGACATATTTGTCATACGTTAAGTTCTCCCGCTGACGTCTACAGCTCGATGGTACGCGAGCTCTCTGTCCGAAAAGAAGTTCGTAGGGCGTGTATCCCGTGCTCTTATGCTCTGACGTATTATATGAAAAGGCACAAGGTAAAAGGTCATCTTGTTTGCCATTTTTGTCGATGTACGCTTTTAGATATTTACAGAGTACGTTGTGCATCCTCTTGATAGCGCCGTTACTTTGCGGATGAAATGATGTGCTTCCCTTTTTGTTGATTCCCCAACAGTCTAGCGAACTCCTCTATTGATTTATTTATGAAGTGTGTTCCTCTGTCTGACGATAGCTTCTCTGGTGCGCCAAAGTATGATATAAATTTGTTCGTGAACGCTCTAATTGTTTCTCTGGCCGTTGCTCTCTGTACAGGTGCAAGGACGATATATTTTATCAGCCAGTCTTAAATAGTCAGTATATGGGTGTTTCCGTGGTCTGAGGGTTTATTCACAGGTCCGTAGAAATCGATGGATATTTTTTCAAAGGGCCTATTTAGAGTGTCCGTGATTAGCATGGCCTGTTTCGTTTTTACACGAACGAGTTTCTTGGTTTGACAAGTTTTACAGCCAAGCACGAATTGCCTCACGTCTGGTCGCATACTTCTCCAATAGAAATCTTGTGCGATCCAATTATCAGTATTGTTCATTCCTCTGTGCCCACCGACTGCGGACTCGTGGTATTCTTTTATGACTTTAGATCGTTGGTTAGCTGCCGGTACTATAAGTGAGTTTGTGTAGAGTGTGGCTGCTACTCTAAGGTCTTTAAAAATTTCTTCCATTTGCTCCATCAAGTATTGCCACTGACTTATGTTCAAAATCGCTAGGTCTCTTACAATCCCTATAATTTTTATTTTATTTACTGCAATCAGTGCTCTTAGAGCCAACAAACATTTTTTTATATCGAATTTTAGTGCGGTGTCGTCAAAGTGTCTTTTCACGTACATACGTATTACGTGTACCTTTCTGATTCTCGATAGCATTACGTTTCCAACCGCTTTTGTTTCGTTGTTTAATGCTATCAAATTTATATAGCTGCGTTAATAAAATGCATCAATGTCGGGGACGCTATCCGTAAGTGTGCAAAAACATAAATCATCCAAATATCTAAATGGATGGTCCTCAACTTTTTGTACTTTTTGGAGTAGGGACGGGTCCTCATTCTCCCACGGCCCCCATGGTTGTAGTTCCTAAGGGAGCCTCGCTCTGCATACTCTGTATTTTGCCAGAGCGTCTTCATTTATCATTTCCTCATTACTATGGTGCTCTTTTTCGCTGTCCGATTCTACGAAAGCCTTATTTAGGTCATTGCCTACCTCTCTATCGCTCTCTAGCAATGAATTGGACGAGCTTTGTGAGTTGTGTGATGATAGTGGCTCATGTGGTGGTGAAAGCTCCGGTGCAGGTGACCTGCGTTCCTCAAGAGTTTTCCCCCCATCGTTTTCTGATGCCGACGGGTCAGACACCCCTTTATGCTCCGGCAGTGGTGGAGGTTTTGGTGGGGGGAGCGATCGCTTTTCCTGTACTCTTGCTGCCGTCTCCTCTGCTTTGTTCGCATCCCTTTCTAATTCTCTCTGGTCTCCAATTTCCCCCTCTGAATCCTTGTTGGTTTTACTGCTCGATTAGTTGTTATTATCTGCATTGTCCTCGGTACTGCTGCTATCATTTAAATCGTCCTTCTTTTCGTGATCATGCTGATTTTCATGACCACTCGACTCGTTGATTGGTAGTGAGATTTTTTTTACGTTTTCCTTCATTAGTGCTTGATAGTGTTCCTTTTCAAGGTATATATGTCTAAATTGTTTACCCTCTTTACCCACGAAATGTTGGTCAATCTTAAGATTCGGTGTCGCTTAAAAGTGTTTACATATGGTTCCCTCGTATTCTTGAGAAAACATTAAAGCGCATTCCCCATCGCCAAGCTTATTCCTGTCGTTGAGGATTATTTTTGTGCCTTTGGGGTCTTTACATTTATGTAACCATTTCGATTTTAGTAGGGCCTTTCTGAGTCCGTCTGTTTATATTTTGTGTCTATATAGGAGTTTGAGAGCGTGAAAAGAACAGCTTCCATCTCGGGGTACATCAACCATCTCGAGTAGTTTATGCGGCTCCGCACAACCTGTCTCGCTTCTTCGAGTTCTTGCGTCCTCTTCTTTATTTATTTCTATATAGTCCTCGTCTGTACTTCCCGTCGGTTCGCCCCTTTGTCGAACCGTGGTAGCGTCGGATTCCCATGCATAGATTCTGACCCCTGGTTTTCCATTAAAATCTTGGCGCTTGATATCCACAGTAACTTTCGCTTGAAAGTTCCTGTGGCAAGTCATTAATCCGCTCGTCATTGTTTATTTTCGCCCACCTGCGTTTTATTCTGCTCGAGCATTTCTCAGTCACTCTCTCTGTTTCTCTTTTCCTTACTCACTTTTTTTATCTCTCTCGCGGTTGTCATCGTACTTTTTACGGTATCCCTGGCTTCCTGCTCTCTTTCTCTCTCTGCCACTTCTGTTCTTAGGCTTGCTTGTGCCGATTGCCAGCCCTAATAGTTATGTCTCTCCCTTTCTCTTTCTGCCTCGTCCTTCGCGGCCGACAGTGTTTCGCAGTGTGCTATTATTATTTTCTTCGACTTATCTTCCGGTTCGGGTGTATTGGAGAATTTTGCGGGTTTTCTATGCAGTGTATCTAGCTGGCGCTTACGAGTGTTACGTTGTAAATTTTGTGCTTCATCCCTTTTGACGAAAGACGTACTTGTAAGCTTTACTTCTTTCTGCATATTTTTTTCTTTCCGTATGTATGCAAGTTTTTTATTAATTAGCCCTTGCGACAGAATTTCTTCGTCACTGTCGCTAGATGCAGTTTGCTGTATTCCCCTCTTATCCTTTTTATTTTCAGTTTGTGCTAAAAGTTTACGTGGTCAATCTTTTTTTTTGTTGCTTTGCCTTCTTTTAGTGTATAATCTCTGTGATTCTGTATCCAGCTATTCCGACTCCGAGTCCGCGTCACTGTCGTTGCTTGGCATATATTTACTTGAATTGCTATTTCTCCGGCACTTTTTTTTTTTTACCTTGTTGTCCGACTTGTCTATATCAGAAATTTCTATTTGCTTTTGCCTGATTTTTCTTATTAAATTCGTATCCACGTAGGTCCGCCTTTAGTCTCGTAAATCGCAGGTCCTGTTTTTTCGATGTATGGAAATGTTTCAGAGGCTCGTGATCGGTAACCACTGTGAATTTCCGTCCGTATAGGTATGGTCTGAATTGCTTCTTTGCGTAGACTATGGCGAGCAGTTCCTTGTCGTACATTGGGTAGCAAAGTTCGCTACCTTTTAGACAGCGTGATGCGTATTCGCAAGGGTGGTCTTCGCCTATCTTCCCTTGACTTAATATTGCGCCTATCGCGTGTTCTGATGCATCCGTTGAAACTATATACGGCTCATTCATGTCCAGCGCTAAGAGTACGGGCTCGCTGCACAAAGCGTTAACGAGAGTATCAAGTGCCTCTTGTTGAGGTTCCTGCCACTAAAATTCCGTGTTATTTCGTAAAAGTTTTGCCATCGGTTGTGCTGTTTTTGCGTAATTTTTAATAAACACACGAAAGTATCCCGTGAGACCTCAAAATTGTTTTATTTTTTTTGCGTTTGTAGGTCTTGGATAGTCTTTTACGGACCTAATCTTTTCGGGATTTGTTTTTATTCGCCCTTTGCCGACTATGTGGCCTAATACTTTCGCCTAATGCTTCAAAAATTGGCACTTTTTTGGTTCGATTGTTTTTTTTTTTTTTTCTGCTAACCGTTTTAGCATCCTCTTAAAGCTTCTTTCATGTTCTTTTATTGTCTCTGCGATCCCCATTATGTCAACCATATAGACCTTTATTACATAACCTTGAAGATTCGCTAGTGCTAATGTTATTATACGCCCGAATGTGTTTGGTGAATCTGTACATCCCATTCGCATGCGCTTATTTTGGTAGTGCCTGTCTGGCCCTGAGAAGGTTGTTTTATGAGCGTCTTTTACGTCTATTTCAACTTTAAAAAATCCAATTCTTATATCTACGACGGTGATGTAGCGGGCGGATGCGAGGTGATATAAAAAATCATTCTAGAATGGTAGTGGGTGGCACGAACCAACTGTTGCTTCGTTTAGCAGTCTAAAATCTGTACAACTCTCCAACGTTTTTCTCCATTCGGCCCTGGGTATTTTGGGACTATCCATGTGTTGGAGTTATATGGTGACGTAGATGGCTCAATCATGCCTTGGTTTTCTAACTTTTTTAGTTCCACGGTTATCTGCTGTCTTAGTGCTGCTAGATACCCAATTCTTTTTGCTGCGATAGATTTTTCAGTTATTGTCGGTATCTTCTGATTTAACACGCTCGTCGCCTTTAATGGCTCTCCGTCGAGGCTAAATACAAAAGTATTGGATTCTATTTATTCACGCACATGTCGTAATTCTTCTTCGTTACAAGCTGTCGTGTCTGCTAGTCTTAGTATTTATTTCATCCTTGCTTCTTTATTTACTAAAAACCGTTTGTTTTCCAGCTTGTCAACTTTTTCGGTCTTACTACGTTTTTTATTTCTTTCGTTCAAATTAAAAAATCCTATCATAGCTCAATCATGCCTTGGTTTTCTAATTTTTTTAGTTCCACGGTTATCTGCTGTCTTAGTGCTGCTAGATACCCAATTCTTTTTGCTGCGATTGGTTTTCCAGTTATTGTCGGTATCTTGTGTTTTAACACGCTTGTCGCCTTTAGAGGCTGTCCGTCGAGGCTAAATACAAAAGTGTCGGATTCTATTAATTCACGCAAATGTCGTAATTCTTCTTCGTTACAAGCTGTCGTGTCTGCTAGTCTTAGTATTTATTTCATCCTTGCTTCTTTATTTATTAAAAACCGTTTGTTTTCCAGTTTGTCAACTTTTTCGGTTTTACTACGTTTTTAATTTCTTTCGTTCAAATTGAAAAATCCTATCATAGCCTTATGTAAGCCTTTGGTGTCGTCCTTATCGACGCTGTACGGCTCCGCTCCGTGACTCATCTCACATTTTAGCAATTCTACGTGAGGCACGGGTATTTTTATTGGTTGTGTCAGTAATATTAATACATTCGGCGTATACTTAGTCGTTGTTGTTGTTTGCTATAAAGTTACCAAATAATATGCCCTTATTCGATTTTTGCAGAGGTACCCGTCCAACTAAAATATTTTTATACTTCTCTTTCACATGTGCGAAGATTATTTGTTTCGATCTTGCACGGATTTCGAATGCCTCTGGCTCTAGCAGAGGTATCTCGGTGCCACTCAAAACGAATACATTATTTTTGGCGCATATATAGCGGTCGTATTCCTTCAGTATGTCCCATCCATTTAATCTGTTTACCTATATCAGAAAGTCGTTGGGGACAACATGCAGCGTGCATCTTAGCTCATTAAGTGTCAATTTTACCGTTCCGGACGTGCACCGTGTTCCGTGTGTCACGCTGACTATCGACACTCTCTTGTTATAATTTATATATGAGCCTTCTTTGAGGCTACTCATTTTTATAATTGATCCTTCGGCACCTGTATATGCGTAAAATTCCGTGCTTTCGTTTCTTAGTTGTGGGCTCTCTAGGCATACTAAGGGTGGCGTATGTTCTATCCGACTCGTATTAATATTTTCTACTTTCGGACCCTGAGCTGTTAGTAATAGGTTGTAAATCAATAAGACTCTTATAATTTCTATTTGCAGCTATTTTGGAGCTCCTCGCGGGGTCTGCTTTTAGTGACCTTTTTTTTTCGTTTTCCTTTTCCTGCTCCTTCATGTCCTGTTTTTCGACACATTTTTCTCCAATGCTTGCATTATATGATCCCGCTGGCTGCTGCTGGTTTTCTTCAGCCACTCTTTTCTCTCTCTGCGGAGCTTCTTTTCTCTCTTCCACTACTTTCTCGACTCGCTCGACGCTTGGGAAGCACGACGAGCGTCCTAGGAGTTTAAATGCTGCGGGCCAGGGTCGCTTCCTCTATTGTTGGGCCCGTCTTTGTAATACGGCGGGTTTCCATCTTGGTTGTGTTTTCGTTGATTGTCGTAGTCGTTAGTATTACTCGCGTTGTAACCGCTACGCTAGTTATTTCCATAGTTTCTTGAATAACCGTTGTTTCTATTTAGTGTATTGTTGCCTCTGTACGTGCTGTTATAGTTGTTGGTCCCCCCGTAGTCTCGGCTGTATCCCTGATATCTATTATAGTTGCCGTTTTGTCTACCATTGCTTCTATTGTATGGTCCGTAGTTATTATTATAATCATTCTCTAGTCTATTTCTGTGATTTTGATGTATCGGGCTTACTCCTATGTAGTTGTCATAGCGTGAGTGCTCGGCTTCCCCGTTTCTTCTCTGCACCGTGTTGTCTTGATCTTTTCTTTCATCGTTTTGGAGATTTCGGCACTGTTTAACGTTGTAATTTCTGAGACTGCAGTACATGCAGCCGTCTTGTGGTGCTGCTTGTTCGTAGGCTTGTGTTATCTGTGTTTTCTCATCTAAGGTGTTCATTTTTTCGTTTTTCGCGTCTGATAGCAACATGTAGCAGTCCCTCGTTTGGTGTGTACCGTGTCTGTTACAGTAAAGACATATTTTATTATTTCTCAAGCGGTTTTCCTCTTTTATTGTTTCGGCTGCCAAGGGGTATGTCAATTCGTCGTTTTCAGCAAGCGGCACGCTTTCTGCAAGTCCTACGTGTGACCTGTTTCTCAGATGCACCAGATCGCGGAGTCTGTACTCGCTTTCAATTCTCTGTGTCGTTATTTAGGCCTCTCGTAGCGATCTCGGGTTGGTGCTCAGTACTTTGCAATCGAGCGGGTGATGGAGTCCATTTATTAGTTGTTTTATAGTTTTTTTTTCCATTTTTATTTTATCTCTGTGCTTCCCCTCTCCTGTCAAGTCTGGGTTTGCATCGTAGGTCATAATTATTCTATTGTATGATTCCTGTACCCTGAGTGTTTAGTTTTCGACACTTTCATGTTCGTACTGTCGAATAACCTTCAGGTTTGCTATGAGCGTATCTACTTGCTCAAAACCTCCATATGTTTCTGCCAGCTCGTATAGGTAGTCTTCTATTGTGTCGTACTGCGTTATGCATGTGGCCAATTGGGCCGCTGCTCGTCCCTGCAATTTATTAACTAGTGTCCCCAGGAAAAATTTTTCGTAGTCGGGCCCTATGCTCTTACCCACTGTCCTCACCATTTGTTTAAAAAGTGGTAGATTCATCGGATCTCCGTTAAACAAAGGTATCGTTCCTGATAAATGGCTAAATGATGTTAGCGCGTTCTGCCGTGGTCTTGCGATCGACCACGCATTCGGGGAGGGGGAGCGGGCCAAATTGTATACGTTATTTCGCCGGGTAGAGTCATGCTCTCTCTCTTGGTTATTGCTTTCTCAGGATTGGGGGTGCAGTGAGTCTGTCGGTCTTAAGTGCCCATCGTTGTGTAGTATCCTTAAATATCCGTCCTCGTCTTCACTCTTATTGTCTAAGTCCCTGTTGTCTCCGTTTTGTGCCATCGATGCCTCGTCGAATCTGACCTCTCTATGTGATGCAGTAGTTGGTATCCCCCGTAGCCCCTCTCTGTATTGCGTAGCGGTCCCTATTTCTGGATCACGGCTATTTATCCCCTGCGTGATTATTTCGGTCCCATTTGTTAGTCCGTCTTGTATTGTTTGTGCCAAGGTCACCAGGTCTCTCGTAACCTGTTGTCTAATTTCAAACGCCGTCCGTGCGGTTAACCTGTTCATCAATAATTGCAGGTTTTGCATGATCTCCCTCTACAGTGTGCTCGGTACATCAGCCCATACTTTCTCCTTTTCATCAAAAGTCTGATCGTCTAAAAGAGTAGTTATTGGGTTCCTGTTATCGGGGTCAATAGGTTGTCTAAGTATGTGTGTTACGCCGATTTTTCATTTGTTTTCGAGTGCTGTGGGGCCTTTGTTTTGTGATATTCATGGGAGAAGTCCCTGTACCCTGTTCATGAATATTCCTGCCTTTTCATGTCTTTGGTCCGCTATCGTCCTGTTGTCCTACCCTAATATGTCTTCCGCGTTAACTTCGTCTGTTATTACCAAGTGTATTAGTTCTTTGTTTTCCGCTTCGCCTATTTAATGCGTTAAAATTTCGTCATCGGCCAAGAATTTTTCTGAGCCCTGTCCGTGCGAGTCAGTGCTTTGTCCTACGGTCGCCATTTCCGATTTATAGGTCAGATGTCGCACTCCGTTCCTATTTTTATGATCTTGCTTTTCTTGTTTTGCTCGTATTGGCTGCGTATTTATGCTATGCATCTTACCGCTTCGCCCACGTTCTCTAAAACTTTCTTTTTCTTTTTAAAATATTATTTCGGGCTGTGAGCAGCAAAATCTTCCTGCTTTACTTAATTTTTAATTTTTTTCTATGCGTGGGCTCTATATCGAATAACTCCCAAATAGGGTTTTTTTTTCGCGTTTGTTATCAATTAGGAACGCTGCGTTAGTATTTATTTGTTATATTTATACTAAAAATACTATTGGCGCAGCCGATTATCTTATCCTGCAAGCCTACTGATATATAATGTATACGTATGTATTTATGCGTTTTTCATGCAGTATTAGTATAAGGGCTTGTTTTTCCGTATGTTCTATAAGTGCCTCTTCGTCATGTATTGCCGGGGTTAATGGAGGGAAAATGTAGCAATATATTTCCACTTACCAGGTTTCTGCCGTCCAGATTATGAATATAAGTGCACTGATCTGAAAACAGCAGTAATAAAGTTACACGCAAAAAACCATCATTAATACTTAGTATTTCTTACGTAATAAATTATTATGAAACAATTGCAGCTATTTGAAAGCCTCACGAGATTTGCACCGTACCTCTTAATAATAAAAAATTAAATACTATCGTGCGCTTTGAAAAAGACAAGGCCGACAAGTGGCACGAGACTCATGTTGTGTACAAAATTTCATGTAAAGACTGTCCTGCCAAATAAACGGGTGAAACAAAAAGAAAATTAAAACAGTGGAACCATGAACACTCTAGAAATAAGAAACCGGGTTCGGAAATAGTGGCACATCAATATAATTTCAACCATTCGTTTGATTAGAATAATCCATCAAATTGTAGACCAAGAACCTCATTAAAATAAAAGACTGATATCCGAGATGATACACATTAAATGTAATCCGAAAAGTAAAAATAAAAAAAAAAGATATGTTTGCGCTCAATAAATCTTATTTTTCACTGCTCCGAAAATTTAGAAATCATTTGAATTTTCACACTGACTATCATAGGTCTGGTAACTTACCACCGAATATTCTTGTTTTGGTCTGGCCACTAAGAAAGCAGTGCATAAGTTCTTCACCGCGACAGTTACACTTTGTATAGCGTATTGATATGCAGGTGTTCGTTCACACTTACTAAGGGTTGTCTTCTTATGGTAAAATTCTTTATCATATTAAAATTTCGTATCTCGTGCTTATAAAGTGTCTTATGCGGTGTGTTCATTGTTTATTTGTTTAGCCTGATAAGGCTGGTATACAAAGCCAGCGAAACGTTGCAAACTATAATAAAACCAAAAGAAAATTACACTCATTATGTAATTATTTTCGCCCCTGCCTCCAACGGATTACTATATATTCCAACAACATCAAAAAAATTGAAGGCACTGATTCCTACTCACCTTATCACGTAATTATGTTGTGATTTATTACCTGTTTTCGTTAATAACTAAGAAAATTTTCCAAAGATTGATTTAAAAAATTAGTCTTATACTAAAAATATAAATTCTATTTATCTCCTTGAAGATAAGTAATTTATCGCGTTCCGTTTTAATTACGTTTCCGAATGAACAAATTTTCTATGCTTTAAATATGTCTTTTCAGTGATAAAGTTGTCCTTAACTTTTTGCATTTTGCTAAAATCACTTTTTTTTTGTTAGTTTTTGAACATAAAAATTGCTTATGTTAGTTGAGTGTCAACTGATAATAAAAGTCATATAAGTAAACTTTCAAGTGAACGTAAGATGTGTTGCTAATTATTTCTGTGCAAAAGGATTGCTATGCAAATTAATTACAATTTTTTTACTGGTATTACTGCCTATTTAGTAAATTCATTTGTGTACCGTCTTCTAATTTTGCATTTTTTACAACAATGTCAAATCTTCCAACTTGATATTCTAAAATTTTTATTTGTTTGTAATAAGTAACCAATGTGTGTCTTTTAAAATGTTTACCACGATGTAGTTTAATAATATGCGATCATACAGAAAAGAAAGGAAAGTCCTACAGACTTTTATTAAGCGAAACTATTTTGTGATTCATTCATAAGTTTACTTGTTCTATTTAAGTTGTATTACTATCAAACATGAAGCAAAATCGGGCCGTAAAATGATCTAAAATTTTCTATAATAAAAAACAATCATTTTTGATAGCCTGACAAAGCTATATTGTAATGTATTTAAATACACTATGTGTTATAAACATCCGTTAAGAGGCATGTTTACAAAAAATTTGGCGATTCACGTAGTTCTTACATTGCAACAAAAAAGAATACTAGTAGGTTGTTTCTAGATTGATCAGCAAGTGTAGACAAGCAAATAAGGGATGTAGATTATTGCACATATGCAGTCGATCTTTGAAGGCTTGAAATGACATCTTTTGATAACACATGCCTGTAGTCTTCGAACTAAGAATCCATAATGAATTTTTAAAATAAATAAAAATTATTAAGATGACGTGAACTGTTTTTATCTAAAACCACACATTACTACGACAGTGCCTATTGTATGCAAAAATGAGGAAAAATATCTCTGAGTGTGGCTCGTACACACAACCCTCTCCTTACCAGACAAACGCTTTAGTAATTAGGCTACTAGGGTGCTGCAAATCCCACACAGTACGATGTCTACATAATTTTATTCTCGCACATAAACTAGGTGGCACTAAACGAAAAAGTTATACCACTTTATCTTTTTTGCATGCGTTCTAAATTTTTCATCAGATAACGAGCTCGTCCGGGACAGCGGAGGATAAAAACGACAACTCTACAAAAATTTATGATATTTTGAATGGTCGATTCATTATGGAAAATAATTGTCCGAAATTAGCAAGTGAAAAAACAAGTACCGCAATCCGCAGTTAAACGTTGGTACGAAGTCTTTTTATAAATAAAAATAAAAGCAAGTATCAAAAGTAGGAATAATAGGCCGGTTTAAATACATAAATGTAAGTCAAGTTTTATACTTACAATGTACGAAATACTGCCAAAAAAATTAGATCCACTATATGTACCCAAAAACTTCTTTGATTGGTGATTAAAAATGGAGTGTCAAACGTTCTATGAACAACATGTGTTATCTAATACATCGTATAGTTTGTTTGTTTTTGAAGGATTCAAATAATTATATATAGTATGCTTAGAAACAAATTTTTGTTGGATATTATTCATTCCACTTTATGATTACATAACCATTTTTTTCGTGACAATTTTTTATCATATGATACTTTTTTTTCCTTCGTTCATCAACGTTACCATAATCTAAATAAATAACAACAACTCTGTAGAACAATAAATGCGTGTCTACGTAATAAATAGAAGATCAAATTTAACAGACCATCTTGAACTATAATAAAACTCAGACAGTTGTACATTTATTGTTATTGCGATACTCTGGCTCGTCAAAACTAACCCCTATCATTTGGCCTGGATTTGTAACAACTATTCCTTGAAATCGTTTTATTCAATATATTTTATTTCTTGGTAACTATTTTCCAGTATCTATGTTTACATTTTTAAAATTTAAATCTCTAGATTATAAAAATACTTCTTGGTTTTTACTTTAATAAATTTCTTTTCGGGCAATTTTGATTTTTTGTCGAGAATTTTTAATTTGTTGTTCTTTTGCAATTATAATAACCATAAATTAATTTATTTCTTCAATATGTCCTTTGAATCTTTGTTTGTTCTTTTTTACGTCAAAATCATTCAAATTAAGTTCATCATGATTACCAGAAATAATGATACTAGATAATTATAAAATGAAATCATCTCTCAACTAATAACCAAAAAAATAGTTTGAACGAGGTCTAAATGATGGTGACTATGAGTATATTGTCTATCGGATAAGTAAATATTCAAAAATATTCAAAGTATACATATTTCCTATGCCCATCGAACGTTAATTTTCATAAAGATCAAAAGCATAATTTTACATGCAGTTAATCATAAAGAAATTTTAATCTGATTGTATTAACTCCACGCTGATTGTATCCGAAACAAAGCCAGTAATTTAAAAAATTTTACCGCCCGCCTCCCAAGCACCGCTACCAAAGTCAAGAAATGCAGAAAAAAATTCAGAAATTAGTCCCTACTTCCTCAAACACTAGTAAACTCTTACATGTTCTTTCGATGATTGCATATGTAAACCTGCAAACCGAAAAAATCTTCTTTTGAATTTTGTAAATAATAAATATAGAAACTCTCTACAGCTTATTTTTTTTAAGTATACGTATTCTGGCAAGGGGGATTAGCGTGTGGAATGCGCAGGGGAGCGAAGCCCCACTAGTATATACTTGTATAAATATTTTTGCTGGGAAGTGGTGTCTCTCTCTCTCTCTCCTTCTCTCGATATCTTAGTGTGTGTGTGTGTGGGTGTGTTTGTGTGTGTGTATGTGTGTGTGCGTGTGTCTAAAGAATTATGCAATTTTATAGCACCCACACGTGCATATGCATATTCTTTATGCCTCATAAGTATAAACTAACACGTAAAAGTGTTAAGAAAATGTATGCGAAAAGTTTTTTTTTCAAACCTTAAAAACTTTAGATATGATTTACTAACATTATTATGCATAGGTGGTAAACACTTATCAATGATTTGGC
Organism: Copidosoma aretas; assembly: GCA_030522625.1. Lineage (NCBI taxonomy): Eukaryota > Metazoa > Arthropoda > Insecta > Hymenoptera > Encyrtidae > Copidosoma > Copidosoma aretas. The sequence goes on from JAPYYV010004952.1 coordinate 53,318, forward strand.
TTGCTGTTCTCCAGATATGCAGGTGTAGACAGATGTTCTAACACATTATCACGTAATTATCATTATCACCGATTTTTTACTATAGATATGTGGACGAGGGTTGTCTTCTTCAGGTAAAATTCTTATTCATATAAAAACTTTGCATCCCGTGCTTTTAAAGTGTGTAATGCAGTGGCTTATTGCCTTGTTTGTTTAGTCTGATAAGGCTGGCCCACCAAGCCAGCGAAACGTTGCAAATTATGATAAAATTAAAAGCAAATTACACTCATTGAGTAATTATTTCCGCCCCTGCCTCCAACGGATCACTAGATTTTCCAACATCAAAAAAAAAAAGGCACTGATTTCTACTCACCTGAACACGTAATTATATTGTGATTTATTAGCTATTTTCGTTAACAACTAAGAAAATCTTCTGATGATTGATTTAAAAATTAGTCTTATATAAGAAATATAACTACTATTTATCTACAAAAAGATAAATAATGTATCGCGTTCCGTTTTAGTTACGTTTCTAAATAAACAAATTTGTTATGCTTTAAATATGTCTTATCAGTAATAGAGTTGTCCTTAACTTTTTGCATTCTGTGCAAATCACTTTTTTTTTTTTTTTTTTTAAAGATCAAAATCGCTCGTGTTTATTAAGTGTCAACTGATAATAAATGACATATAAGTTAACTTTCAAGTGAATGTAAGATGTGTTGCTAATGATTACTGTGCAAAAGGATTGCTATGCAAATTAATAACAATTTTCTTACTGTTATTACTGCCTATTTAGTAAATGCATTTGTGTACCTTATTCTAATTTTGCATCTTCTACAACAATGGCAAATCTTCCAACTTGCTATCTCAAAATTGTATTTGTTTGTAATAAATAACTAATGTCTTTCTTTTATAAAGTTTAGCACGATGTAGTTTAATAATATGCGATCATACAGAAAAAAAGGAAAGCTCTACAGACATTTATTAAGCAAAACTATTTTGTGATTCTTCCATAAGTTTACATGTTGTATTTAGGTTTTACTTCCATTTAAAATGAAGCAAAACCGTGCCGTAAAATGATCCGAAATTTCCTATTAAAAAAAATTATTAATGATAGCCTGACAAAGCTATAATTCTTTGAGATATTGAATGAGTATTTATAATTTCTGAGAAAATTTCTAAATGATCATTTATCACCTTTGGTTTTTTTTGAAACATTTTTTTAATGACTTTCACATAAGTGTTATAAATATTAACAAAGCACTATTCCAATTTCTTAACTATTATAAGTTCTTTATTTATGCTCGTATCGTAATCAAAACTATGGTTTCTAGATTTTGTAATTACTTTACTTGAAAAGAAAAATTAAATATATCTCTTATCTTAGTATCTATTTTCAGTAACTATGTTTATATTTTTTTATTTTTATATCCAGATTATAAAAATAGTTCTTAGTTTTTACTTTCATAATTACTTTTATAGTTTTTGAGATTCTGATTTTTTGTTAATATTTTTTTGTTCGTTGTTCTCTTTTAATATTAATAACAATGTATTGTTTTATTTCTTTTATATGTCCTTTGAATTTTTTAATGTTCTTCTTTACGTCAAAACCATTGCAATTAAGTATTTTATCATGACTATTTATAATAATACTGGATAATGATACTATGCAATTGTCTCTCAACTAATTAAAAAAAAAAAATTCGAACAACATCTAATTGACTGTGAGTATAAGTATATTATCTATCGGATAAAGAAAATATTATAAAAACAAGACAAATATTTATTTCGGTCTTACAGTCACATTAATAAATAAACATTATTATTTTTAATTTGAAGTATGTGTGTGTGTAATTTTTAAAATTACACCCACACTTGTATACGCGCTGCTCCATACCAAGCAAGTTCAACGCTTGTTGAAATTCGTACTTGGCGGCTTCACTTTAGAAGCTCGGAGCCAAAGGAAAAA
>JAPYYV010004953.1:0-15973 GCA_030522625.1 Copidosoma aretas
ACAACGATACAACGACGACAGTGTACCAAAACTTGATGTCGAAAAAAACCAAAAAAACGACAAGGCTGCTCGACTGCTCGTGTCCAATGCTTGATGGCTTCTGAGCACGGCTGTACAGAAGCACACCTCTGCACAGCCGTACCAAGACGAACAATACCAGCGTCGCACGCAAGCTAAAGGAGCGCGAGCAGCTCTCTGTCTCCCTCTCTCTCTCCTTACCCCGAGCCCGCATCAGGCACTAGTTCACGTGCAAGTGAACACTCACCTATTATTACCTTAATCAATAAGAATTGTAAAATAGTTTTTGAAAAGTATTAATTTAATTAATAATTTATTTAACTTATAATTTATTTTATATTTTTAAAAGACATGATGTAATAATATTTTATAAAGTATAGTGGTCTTAATGAAATTATATAATTACGATTTGAATTTATAATGAAAATTCAGAAATTCGATATTTAACAACAATATCATACTTATTAATTCTGTTAACTAAACTAATTTTTTATATGATTACTTTTTTATTATTTCTATACATTGAAAATTTCTTTTTATACGACATTTCTAACTTCAATATTATCTTCACTGTCATATTGTATAAAAATGCCATCTTTAGTTTTGCATCGTGATGAAGCAACACATAGTTGACCATGTGAAAACAATGGTTTTCTTAAATAGAGACCTACTTTTTCAAAAGTTTGACCTGGAGATTAATTCTCATAGCAAATGCTGGAACTAAGGGAAATTGTTTCCTGTATAAAATAAATGGCAATGAAGATGAATTTCCAGTGTTTAAAGTGATTTTTGGTATGAAAACACGTTTTCTAATTTTTTTACCGGTTATTATTTCTGCTTCAATATTGTATTTCATTAATTTACTAATTTTTAACCTTGTTTCATTGCATAAGCCGTCAGATGTACCTTAATTTCTTATCAACGTCACAATTGCTCCAACTTTTAAATTGAGTTCATGAGGTGGTAAATCATCACGAATATTATGTAGAATTTCCATCGGAAATCTATATAAATGTTAATGTCTGATTCGTCGACACCTTTATAAGTTGCATTATCAATACTGTATAAAGTAATAATTTTTCCTTTTATTTGATTTGAAATTTTATTGTTTAAAAAATCTATGTATTTGTTGTGAGAAGTAAATCTGTGCATTCTGTTATGGTGTGTGAGTTGTGAAACAGTACCATGTTACTATAATATAAGTCTTACAAATCAAGTCAAGACAAGGAAATAAGTTTGTGTTAGAGAGCGAGTAAAATGTAGCTATACTATTAAAGCACCCAGCGTAACAAACTATGAAACACGAAACTCATGTAGGTATGTAGGTAGGAGCTGGGTCTAGCTGGCTTAGACATGGGCAGCCTGCAACGTGGACAACAAGGACAAGCACCGAGAACCTGCAGTGGAGTAGCAGGCGTGCACGGCACGCAGAAGCAGCGTCGACAACGACAAAGAAGAACAGCAGGCACCGACGTACTATAAGGTTGGCAGCAGGCTTGGGCAGCCAGTGAAGTAGAAGACAGGCACCAGATGGCCTGTGCTGTAGAGAGCAGTGGCGGATGGCCTACGACGATGGCAGCAAACGAGGGCGGCCTGAACCGTGGTTTGCAGGCGCGGGTAGCCTGCAACAATGACAGCACGTGCGGCGTGGATGGCAGGCGCGGGTAGCCTGTGACGTGGACAGCAGGGGGGCAGGCGTGGACAGCCTGCGACAGGCGTAGAGGGCCTGCAGTACAAGAAGGTCACAACTACCAACTGGGGCAGGCGTGGACAGCCTGCGGCAGGTGTAGAGGACCTGCAGGCCAAACAGGCAATGACAACTAGCTGGGGGCAGGTGTGAACAGCCTGCGACAGATATAGAGGGCCTGCAGTATAAGCAGGCGACGACGACTAGCTTAGGGCAGGCGTGAACAGGCTGCGACAGGTGTAGAGGGCCCTGCAGCACAGGCAGAAGACGACGCCTAGCCGGGGCAGGCATGCTAACAAAAAGCTACTAATAATGTAACAGATTAGAGCTGATGCATACAAGTTCTTACAAGTCTAATTCAGGCCGTGAGAGACCAATGGCTGAAAAGTGAGCCGAGAGCAATGAGAATGTGTACACGAGACCAAATAGGCCCGATAGTAGTCTGGCTAAAGCTAGCCGAGCACTATATGGTTGTGTGCGGGAGCAAATGGAGTCTAAAGAGAGCGACCCAAAATAAGCCACGTCTCTAGCTTTGAGCGAGCCGAGCGCTTATATGAATTTGTGTGCATTCCCACGTCGTCTGAAGAGAATGACCCAAGATGGCCGCGTCTCTGGCTTTGAGCAAGCCGAGCGCTATAACACTGTACTGAAGAAAGAGAACGACGCCGAAGGCTTATGAGCCAGCCGCGCGCTATAACACTCTACTTAAGAATGGCGCACGAGGCCGAAGGCTTATGAGCGAGCTGCGCGCTATAACACTATGCAAGAAGAATGGCGAACGAGGCCGAAGGTTTATAAGCGAGCCGCGCGCTGTACGTAGTAAACAGAGCACTACACGATTGACAAATAGACAACACTAAGTTTAACTGCCTTTTGTATAAAATAAATAGTAACGAAGGTGTATTTTCAGTATTTAAAGTATCTTTTGGTATAAAAATTTTCCGTCTAATTTTTTTACAAGTTATTATTGATGCTTTAATATCGTATTTTACTAATTTTGTTATTTAAATCATAAGGCATTAGATAAACCATCAGATATGCACTAATTTGTTATTGTTATCACAGCAACTCCAATTTTTCAATTAAGTTGATAAAGTGGTAGACCTTGACATGCATACGTACTTTTTAGAATTTTTATTGGAAAATCAATATAAATATTATCGTTGGATTTGTCAACATATTTTACTTCGCGTGATCGATACTATGATATGTTATTATTTATCCTTTTATTTAGTACAAAATTTAATCACAAAAAGTATGTGTACTCGTGGCAAGAAGTAAAAATAATACTTTTTATTGAATAATTATATACAGATTTTAATATTTTTATATATATGTTTTCCATTTTAAGGATATTGAATCTTCTAATTTTTCCTTCGCCATCATCAAGTAAAAATTTCGAAACGTTATCGTCTAATAATCGCAAACTTATAATTAATTTACAAATTTTAAAAATGACAAAAATTAAGAGCACTAAATTGTTTTTGTAATACTGATGATTCTATGAACATTCTATGTATGTACATATGTATCAATCTTTAGCTTGCATACCGATTAAGTCATTCATTACTATTGGATCGGTAACGTCGGTAACGGGGATCGAACGAACAGGTGAAAGCAGAAAACAGCAGAGGGCAGCAACGGTGATACCATCTGCTGAGAATTATCCGCGAGAGCAAAAGGGAAACGATGAGTCAACGAGCAAAAAACAACAAGGTGTTGGTAATGATGCGTGTAGACTAAAAGAAGGGTGAAAAAAGGCGTTATTATTAGGAATTTGTAACATAGAAACTAGCTTACACAAGAAAGTAGAGGTAAAACAATCTCTGAGTGCAGAGCTACAAGAAATGAGGTAGGGGCTAGTCAGAGCCAATAAAAGACAGGAGAGTTTCTAGGGATATATAAGAGGGTTAATAGAGCAAAGAAAAAAGATATAGACACCGCTAATAAACTAAGAATACATATAGAACAAAGATGTGACAATTATGACAAAAGAGGAAAAAGTAAACACAGGCAGAAGACAAAAGAGACGAAAGGTAAGAACAGTTTGTGGCAGAAACGAGCTTTACTCCGCCGTTACACGTTAACAGAGGGATCAGCAAAAACGATGGATTAACTGAAAGCGTATCAATGCAAAAAGAAAAGCAGTAAAAAAATAACCGGAGGCTTTAAAGCACGAATAAGATAAAATATAAGCTGCTAGAAGGCGAAAAAAAAAGAGATGTTATCAAAAGGATTCGTACAGTAGAGAGAGGCATAGAAAATTAAATGAGAAGGATTCCGTAGAACAGATTACAAGTTAAAGCAAAAATTAAAAGTATAAGAGCAATAAGGGAGGATTAATTGTAAAAACGAATTCAATACAAAATAAAAGAATGATAGTGAGAGATAAAAAGACTAAATGCAATCCATGAATGACTAGATGATGATTATAACAGAGGGAAAAAGCATCGTGAATTGAATTATAGATATGGCATTAAAAGAGGGAAAAAATAGACGCGTGGTACAAGTTAGTTATATGAAATTAAAACTCAGGGCACATGGTATGAATAGGATTAAAAACGGAAGGGCTGAAACGAAAACAGGATTAAAAAATCCAGTCATTTCGCGGATAAAAGAATTAACGAACAAAATCAGGAAATTAAAATGGTTTTATGGAATACAGCGGGTATAAAAAAGGTTAAATCGACTAAAAATTACATGTATAAATTTGATATTATTCTACAAGAAACCTAGCTTGAAAAGAGTAGAAGTGGAGGGGACAATTAAATACAAAATATGAATGGTAAGCCATTGCAGCTATAAGGGAAAACGAAAACGGTAGAGAATAAGGAAAAGTGTTGGCAGGTTAAAAAAAAACCTTTGAAAAAGAGGATATTATAAGTTGGAGTTTTGGCATAGTGATTAAGGGTTTCTTTTTGAGAAATAATAATTGACTGTGTATAATAATTGTCCAATACAATGTAAGTATCGATGTGGCAATTTAAAAGGTAAATTGTATGAGAGAAGAAAAGTTGGTAGGGGCGATCAGGTTTTAATAGCAGGAGATCTATAAGCACCGATACGGGAGTGGCAGATTGATACGAAAGGAGAAAGAGTGGAAATCAGAAAGTCCTGTGATAAATGAACTAACAGAGAGAAAGAAGTAAATTATTGAACAAGTGCGAAAAACTAGGCTTGATAATAAGAAACAGAGATGTCAAAGGAGATTGGGAGAATTAGCGTTCGTGAAGGATGGAGGTATGTTGGTGCTCTATCTGATACTAGAATTAGAAAGTGAGCAAGGCAGCGTGATGAGTAAACTAAGAGAGGGTATAAAAACAGAATCGGATCACCTTACAATAGAAGTCAAAATATAGGGGACAGACGATAAGGAAAATATGAGTGAGAAAAGTGGTAAAGGGGGTCTACTAAAAGTTGAAATGGAAGGCTGAGGAAATAACTGAATATTAAGAAGAAATGGAAGGTAGGGAGGAAACTTTTCGAAGGTGTGGTCACTAGATTTAGATGATAAGGCTAAGAATTAAAAAAAATGTTCGAGAAGCGCTGAAAAATGGATAAAATCCAAAGATCAAAAAGATAAGGAGATATTAAAACGAGAGAGGACATTGCCAAGATAGATAGGAGTATTAAAATTGAAGAAGAAAAGTGAAGAAAATGAAGGTAGTTAAAAAGCAGGAAAACGGAAGATTTTTTAAAAGCAATAGTACAGTTCGGACCGAGAAAAAAAACAAAGGAGAAGATGTTACCGAACAGACATGATTATCTCACTTTAAACATATCACGGAGATCGGTAAACAAAGACAGGGCATATGGAGGGAAGAGGAGATAGTGATGGAAAAATAAGGGGAATTGAATGAAAAAATAAGCAAACACCAGACTATCAGAGCATTAAGAATAATAAGAAATTGTAAAGCAGCAGGGGAGAATGGGCTGGTAGCAGAATTATTAAGTAACTACCTATAATATAGATTTAAAAACTAACACTGATCTTAAGCGAAGTATTCGATGTAGCTAAGCTGATGAAAGGTTAGAGATAGCGAGAATATTTCGAATGCAGAAAGCTGAAGACGAAAGAAAGCAGAAAATGACAGGCTGATACTACTTTTGGATATGGGATACAAATTATTAATAAACATTATAGCAAACAGTCTGAGAACAAGCTAAGAAAAAAAAAAGAGTCTGAATAAAAGTCATGTGGGTTTTGGGGAAAAGAGAAGCACGAGATACCATGTATTTGCATTAAACAGTATTATCAACTGTATATTAAAAAACGAGAAAGGAAACATTTTTGTTATCTATTTAGACATTGAAACGGCATTCGATAATATAGATAGGAAACTATTCATACAAAAAATAATGAATAAAATAGAAATAAGAGAGAGATATTTAGACACGGTACAAACTATATACAGCAAAACGGAAAAATCACAAATAAATAAATGTCCGAAAAATTCGAAACAGAAAGTGGAGCTTGACAAAAATATGTCGAAGATGATAATACGATAGTAAACTCGAAAAAACCAAAATATTTATTTTTAGAAGTGGTGGGAGATGAAAATAAAGTAAAGAATGGATATCAATGGGTGAAGTCATAGAAGGAATAGATAAGTACAAATATTTGGGCTTTTAGTTCTCACCTAAAAACTCAATGAGTACTTATGTCAGCAAAGTATCTAGTAAATAGATAAAAAACTATAAACACGGTATGGGGACTATACAAAAGAGCAAGATTAGACAGCTTAAAAAGAAGAATGCATATACTAAATACAATAGTGAAGGCAGGGTGTTAGTATGGATCAGAGATTTAGGGATGGGAAAGATGGGAACAGGTCGAGAAAAATCAGAAATTTGTAAAAATGGCCCTAGGAATCAATGAAAATACCCTGGCATATATTTGGAATAGGAAAGCAGGTAGAAAGGATGGAGCAGAAAATTATTTACTTAGAACAGCAGCAATTTATGATGATCGATGGCCAAAAATTGTCTAAATGAAAAGATAAGAGGAATAAAGAACAGAAATGCATCCAAATAGGCCAAAAACGTAATGCAAGCCATTAAAAAAGTGTAGCATGAATAGGGTATAAAAGGTTTATTTGATGAAGAAGGAAAACAAAATAAAAAAATGGAGAGTAGCATGCAAATTAAAGTAGACCAAGAAATGTATTGGGGTAAAATTGATAAATAGATGTTCTGTAATCATTATGAGTATATAAAAACTAGTCCAGAAATCGAGAAATATTAAGAAAATAAAGAGTGAGGGAGATATTGAAGAACAATAGGAACATCTAAATTGTGGGTGTGTAGGCAAAGCAGGTATTAAAGGTTATCTAAATACGGACAGTAGGTTATGCCATATAAATATAGAAACTTAAGAACATATTTTGACATTCCAATCAGCGAAAAAATAAATTGATAAAAATTTAATTGAATAACTCGAGAATAGAAGCTTAAAAGAAACAGAAAAATTGGTTGAAGTGAGTTAAAAAAATTTTTTTTTACGGTATTAGTATTACAAATACCATCCTCAACAAATACCCCAAGCGATTTCACTGCAAAGGTATTCATTCAATAGATACACGATGATTTAATATTGAATTTTAGTTAATATTTGAAAAAACAAGTCCACCTTTAGAAAGTCTGGGTAAGCTGTGTAAGAGGTTAAAGTGTTCTTACATAGCTTAAATAGAAGCTGAGATCAAGCCCTATCGATTAAAAAAAAGTTTATTCAATTTGGTGCTACCGTCCGAAGTTACAGCTTTTCAAAGAAGATACACGAAAATCGTTGAAAATGAGATTTCGTGGATATTTTATGAAAATCCGTTGTTCGTCTTTAAACCGCTATAACCTTTGATCGGGCGCACGGAATCTAACAAACTTTTATTTAATCGGTAGGGTTCCACTTGAGCTTTCATTTAAGTTAAGTTGAAACCACCGAAAATAGTGTACTACTTTGCTACTAGCGTTCAAAGTAGAACCACCGTTTACCGATGTATTTCGTGAAAAAAGGTCAATTTCATCAATCACCGAGACACGTATCTAATATTCTAACTAAACAGAGCTGGAAAAAAAGTTTGGTAAAGATCCGATGCACAGAAGCGAAACAAAAGACAAGTTAAGTATTGAGGGGACGGAAGGGGGACGGACAGGACATGGGACGGCAAGAACATTTCGACTTTATACATCTCATGCAGCTCGTAGACACAGTTTTGATTTCTTTCCCGCGAGAATCACCTTTGGTACCAACAAATGCTTACACAAAATGCACAAACCGTATCTTCAAAGACTACACTCGATGCGGAACGAAGGGGGACAGAAAAGACAGAAACTTTTAGTAATCGCGTAAGTTTAGCTTACAAACGCTCACCGCTGACTGAGCGTTGAGTGAATGCAGACTCTGACGCTCGCGTTTGTTTACCTCCGGTGTGCAGTACGAGAACCCACCGTTTGATGGGATCAAAAATCTTTTCTCTTTTTTGTCTGAGCCAATGACTTAGTGGTCAATTTAACGAGACGAAAACTCGTTACAAAATGTATGCGCTTCGTTGGTCAACTTAATGACTGAGAGTAGCTTTAATATTGGTGTCAACTCGTAGAGTAAACATCAAAGTTTTCGACGCACATATTTAGTTGGGGCCCGTAACGTATACGTAAGTACACTAAGGGTCGAAAGTTGAAAAATCGAGTTTGTGACAGGGGGATGGAAAGACATTTCCACCCTTTGTCTCTCAATAATTTGATTAAAACTGATTCTAACGCCCGTTTTGACTTTTCCATCAGTTAGAACACAAAATTTTACGTAGATATGGTGCCTCGTAACATTCAATTTCGTTTTGGAATTCGAGTACCAACGCAGTACACGATCCGGGGAAGTTAGCGCGGAATCAGTCTACATCAGTATACATCAAAGTGTCATATAACTGTTCTTTTATTTTAATAATTAAAGCCAAGACCCCAAATCTAAGGTGATGTTTCTGAATTATAGATGATAGCTTTTTAAGTTTTGAGGTTCAGTTCTAAGGTTCGCAGCTCTGCTTTGGGTAATTTGATTTCGCAAATCAAGAGGATGATGATTAGGAGTTCGGTCTGTTGTTGATCTTATTTTCTGCTGTCTTCTGCAGATAATGACAACTCGTTGATAGGTTTACAATTCGACAAACTTCTGCCAAGAGGGATGAATTATCTTTGAGTTTATTCTATGATGTATCCTTTTTTTCATAGGTTCAGCGTATGTTGTGCGATATTTGTGTCACTCGTTCTGCAATGCTTAAGGTGGCTCATGTGGATTGATATAAATAATTATTAAAAACTGGAAAAAATTGTAGGTTATAGTTGAAGCACTACACTTTTCATTTCTTTTTCGAAACTGGTAGGTCAACCATTTCATTTCGAAGAAAAAAAAGTTGAAAAATTCACACAATAACATTGTTTCCTATGTAAATTTCTTCATAAGTCCTTATTATTTGTTTATAAATAATTATAATTGCACATGCAAAATTCTATTCTATGGTATTTTACATGAAGAATATATTCCGAACAAAAGAATGTAAGGTAAACCATCAAAATTTTAAGAAAACTCAATTATAATACCAAATTTTAAGCTCAAGACGAATATTGAGTACTATAACACTTAAAAACGAATTTATTTGTACTTTCTGATAATATTACAATTATTGACGAAACTAACAATTATTTTTTATTCGCTTTTACTATTATTCAAGTTAATATATCCAGTTTTACTTAGGGTTACCACCAGGACTCTGCGCTTGATACGGTACCAAACGCATGAGCCACCTTAACTAGCACTTTCGGGGTTCATCAATTTAATAAACCCTTAGGATAATCGTCCATGACTATCTGTAGTAGCATAGCAGTATTTTAAGGGTACAATTCGGACAATGACTCAAAAAGCCATTTTTTTTTTTTTTCTTCTACATCCTATTGCAAAAGACAAATTAGTCTTTTTGACCATACATTTGAAATTTCATTCTTATTATTATCAAATTGTTTCCGCAAACAAGACTTTCTTAAATCTTTGATATTATTTTATTATATTATTATACTTCACTTTTCTTTTCTTTATTCAACGTCTCGTGAGATTCATTGATAAATGAATCATTGGCATAAATGGCAGTCATGATACGTTGTATATTATTGTGGAAATTTAAGACTACATACATTTCTTCGACGTCTCCTTTACTTCCTAATTATTCAATAACTGTTATAGAAAATTTTTTATGTTAATCATTACTTTCATTACAACCTCCGCGGTGTTGTTGAAGTTTATAGTTAAACCAACAATTGAATAAGAAATCAAAATATTACTGATCTTTTAAATCCATCTGTTTATGGTGTGGTATATGTTCCTCCAAAACTTTTTTATGCGCTGGTGGTGACGATATTGTATGACGTTAATCAGAATGTTATTTTCTGAATGACAACTAAATTTGTACAGAATGCATTTTCTGGCAATGAGAATATGTCCGGGTGGTCTCTCATCAATTAATGAATTCTGTCTCGTTCTTTTCCACTCAAATGGCCTGTACGCACAAGCTTCCAAAGTTTTTTTATCCTTTTATTATCGGTCAGACCATCCTTATTCTTAGTGTTGATAGCCATAACATTACTCTGGTCGTTTCAATTTCTTATTATTTCTTCTCCTTAATCAACATTTTCATCTCCTACACATATATGCGGCAAATAACCTTTCCTCAGGTAAGTATTGATTAGGTTAATCCATACTATTTTTCACGTTTGGGCTTTATTGTGTATTTAACTAGGTTGTCATCTTGTTGTTTCACAGTAGAAACATGTTGCTCCAGATTAGAAGTATTTTCCAAAGAAAAGCATAAATATGAATCTCTAGCTCCTTAAACTGAATAACCTAATATCTGAAGAGACAACAAATTTATAAAGTCAAAACTATTTATTTTTGATAGTTGGATTATTGGAAAAGTACATATATATATATATATATATATATACTTGTGGTGCTTCGCCTCCCTGCGCCCTTCGCGTGCCAGCCCCCAGATTTTTCATGATAACTCTGGGATTATATAAGATAACCATTAATAGCATCCTTCCAAGTATAAAATAATTTAATTGAAGTTATACTTCTATATAAGCGTTAAGCAGGAAAGTAAATCAATGATTTTAAATTTTTCCCCCGTCAAAAATATATCACGCAAGTAAATTTTCGATTTCTAAAAAAAAAAATTATCGCACTATATTTTAACCCGCGATCTTGTGCACTCGAGCTGTGTACCGTGTCGACTTATCTACGAGCTACCTCTGTAAGTAAGCTTCACGTTACTACTTCTTATATTTTATTTCGTGACTTACTTTAAATTTAAGTACTGAATTACTGTTGATTTTTAAATTTGTTTAAATATTTATTAATTTCCATTGATAAACTATCAAACATTTAATTCAATAAGTTTTTCAAAACTTTCAGAACAGATTTTAATTACAGCTTTTCTGTATATGAATTAATATTTCTTTCATTTCATTAATTTGTTAATTTTCATTTAAATCAATAATCATATTCTTATTTTTTACACTTTTTTCCAAATTTTTTTTAACAATGTCTTACACATATAATATTTTTCTATCATTGTTTTATAAATATGAGGTTCTATGGATGAATTATTTGATTTTTGTTACTTCTTATTATTTTAAAATTTTAGCTAGGATTATTACCTAGTAAATTTTGTCGAAATTAGCCACATCAACGTATCTAAGGGCGGAATCAGCCACATCTACATATAGTGTGTGTTCAAAAAGTATACCGCGATACATAGGTGCCCAAGTTTTTTTAAAAAATTTTTCCTTTATTAATGCCACTTTCTCCTCAACTGACTAAAAATACACGATTCTATAATTACCTCTAAAATAATCATAATATACCCACTTTTCCATTTGTGATGTGGCAGCTCAAACTGTCCCGTGACGATGTACCTATATATGCATGTATCATCGGCGGTCACCGAAAAATATGAAGATAGATAAGTGCAACCTATAATGCACAAAATAATGTATGTTTCCGGTTCCGCCGACGACGAGTTCCGAGAGCAGCTGAAGTAGACGCGATATATATATATATATATATATATATATATATATATATATATATATGTATATCCAGCCACCAGCAAATACCAGTAATATCCATGACTGCCTCTACACCTATATATATGTATGTGTGTCTTTGCATGCGAGAGACGAGAGTAGATGTGAGTAGTAGCAGCACTAGCCGACGTCGCCGGGAGCTGTAGAGTGAAGCAGTAGCTTGATAGACGTTTATCAAGGCAGAGCTACCGAGTCGAAGCGCGAGATACGTATCGGAAGAGATAGAGATAGAGTCCGGGAAAAAAAGTGACGGGTGTAACGACTGTACGGAAGGTTCGGAAGCCGAGAGGAACAATACGTTTAAGGGTCGTGTTAACGCAGAGACGAGCTGCCTGATGTGCACTGAAAAAAAATTTGATGTAGAATCGTTCAAACTTTTTCGAGCTGTAAGATTTTAAAAAGGTTGTATGCTAATACTACCAAGTTTGACCGCATTTCCATCAAAATTGAAATATAGCTGTTCAAATGACTATTGAAGTGCACTATTTCAAATTTGGAGGTCGCACACTACAAGTTTTGAAGCGTCTGGCTTCAACAAGGCATTGAGCTCAGAAAGAGCAGCACTTGGAGCGTCACTCTTCAGCGATTGGAATCTAAGATTCCAAAGGTCACTTGACAAATTAGATGGACTAGTTATACGGGTGTGAACAATGATAAAAGGTTATTTCTCTCGTAAAGTAATGAAAAAATCAGCTTAATAATAAATTACATGGTATCTTAAAGGGCGCATTGTTATATTGGCATGTTAATATTTATAAAATATTATAATCAACCGACAAAATAAATATATTTTTTCGAAACGTTGTAGGCTTCTGAGACGCTATGATTTAAGGGCAATAACATTATGGCAAGTTGTTTTTTGACTAATATTTATCGAGTGAATTAAAAAAATTGTTATTAACGTAATAATTACGATAAATTCACGAGCAGTTATCATCCGAGAATTAGGTAAAAAAAACCGAGTTATTACTTTTACTTTGTAATAAATTAAAATAAATGAAAATTTTGTGTGTTAAGGAAGTTTCTCCACGATCAGTACCTTTATGTTTTATCTGCTAAATACTGTTTGCTACAGTAAGCTGCTGTACAAGTTGAATATTAGGCCGTAATAGCTTTTTTATTATTTGCAAACAATAATAGCAAATATCTCCTAATTTTTCAGATTTAGGTAGGTAAATAGGGACTCCGATGCAATCAGCGGGTTTTGACTTGTTAAGTAAACTACATATGACATCTAAACTACTCCCGCTGAAGACCCCTTACAATTAAAAGTATAATACACCTTTACAGTAAGTATAATAGACAGAATTATATTGATAATTATATTTTGTATTAAAAAGACATGGTATCTGATTAGAAGATCTTAGCTTATCACTGTACAAATATAGTTTGCTAGATTCCAGCACAATAATGGTTTGCAAACTCCTCTTTTTTTTCACTATCTTGCTATTTCTGTAATAGGTTGTTATTGTCGAATATACTTTATTTCTGTTAATTTAACCTAATTTTTTAAAAGTTTCAAATAATTTATTACAATAGTTCTTGGAGAGTTCATTAATTTATATTCAAAAATAACTCAAAAAAATTTATAAAAAAAAGCGTATATGAATATTTTAATTAAAAGTTGGATACAAACTGCAATATAGAAGGAAGTTATAAGTAGAAAACTCACACAGGTAGGTCTTGTTTAAGTCGATATGGTACACGAATCATATAAATAAGGTCAGGCGTTCCATTTATTTTTAAAAATGTTTTTTTTAGAAATTAAAAATTTAGTTTCGTTGAAAAATTTTAAATGGTGAAACATTCGAAATCATTAATTTAGTAACGTTTATAGTAGACTAAATAAAATATACAATGTTAAAGTCTTTTACATATATTATATGTTTTTTATATATAGTGTAAATTACAAATTTTTTCAGATATTTTAATCTTAATTGGCAACAAATAGAAGATTCTCTATAACTATAAAAAAAAAGCAAGATATCAATAAACTATGTAAACAGAATCTTTTCGGCTGATCTGTCCGATTCTTGTAATAATATATGATTATACTAAGTACGTTATCCCGAAACACAATGGACTAATGCTTAAATTCTGAATTACTAAATAAACTATTAATTGATAAACAGTTTGAGCGGGCAATTCTAAACGGTTGTTTAGTCTTAGCTGCTTGGTTTTGTTTTTTTTTTATTCCGCATTTAGCTGAATTTTACGGGTCTTTCAATATGTGTTTAATCTGCGTTATAACTGACGTTAACGTTTTTTATTTCCTGCCTCAGAAGAGCAAACTTAGTTATTCTTGACGTAGTAGTAGAACATTGTATTAAGGAAATTTTTTTTTTTTTAAATATAGAGATCAGCTGTCATAAAATGTGATTATTTTTCTATGTGTTCAGAAGCATATGCTATCCAGCCAACCTTGTCCAGTTGCATTATAGTTGAAAGTATAATACATATAATACACCTTTATTTTCAAGATATATTGCTAGATTTCAGAACAATTATGGTTTGCACACACTTGTTTTTTTTTTTGCATCATGTGCATGAATTGGTTGCTCTGCCCAATTACTGCAATTGGGTGTTATTAGGGTATTATATAGAGTATTGTTCCATGTACTTTATTCCGAAACCCAATATACTTTTCTGCTTACACTTTTAGTAAATAAATGATCTGTTAATAGACAGTGTAAGCGAGCAAGTCTATTCGGTTATTTGTTTGTTAGTGTTTTATTTTATTTTTATTTCGTATTGTGCTCGAGTCTACGGGTGCTCCGTTATCTGTTTAATCAGTTGTATTACTAATGGTCACGTTTAATTAATGTGTCTCTGTCTATTAGCCACATAAGACGTGCGGGCCAAACAGAAAATCCCGAGCGGCTTTAAATGAGCTGCTTCAGCTGAAATCGGTTGTCTTTGGCAATGTTTGACGATGTTGGAGGGCTTGGGTGAAAGGATTCGTCCGTAAATGAAATAATTTGTCTGGTTTAGGGAGACTTCAGATGGAATGTGTCTTTCGGGTGACGTCGGACATCTTGGGCTATGGTTAAAGTGCGGGGGAGCAGGGGGGGGGGGGGGTATGAGACGCAAATAAATTCTAAGAGTCCTTGCGGATCATTAGGTTAGTAAGGTATAATCTAATGAAAATAGGGGGCATGGGAGGTGTGGTTAATAGAGGGGGCGTGGTGGTTTAGACTTACAATAGAAAATTATTAAAAATTCGCTTATTTTTACCTTATGTTTACCATAGTTTTAATCATGTAAAAAACGTGCAGGGGAGCTTGAAGAGGGGGCTATTACTTACGATCCACACGAATGAGGTATATAATATAGGAATATATATATATATATATATATATATATATACACATTATAGAATCAATATCTTGGTAGTAAGAGCTACTTTTTTTCTACCCTCATGTTTTTTTATTGAATATTTGTTAATATAATGTTAATCTTAAATCATGTAGAAAAGAGATATCGAAATGAAACCAAATTATTAATTCATATGCATGAACTTATAATTAAGTTGTGTGTGTGAGTATTATAGAATAGGTTATGAGGTGATGGAGGGGAGCTGAGGGGGAGACGAGGTGAAGGCGAAGGGGGAGCTCTGGGAAGTCGCACAGTGGGACAAAACTGACTTTTTTTGGAAAAAAGTCTGCTTTGACCACAAATCTCAACCGATTTCAATTTTTTTTTTTTTTAAATACTCGTTAGATAATTTTCTTAAACGGATTACTACATTTTTTTTAATTATGATGGATCATAACCTCAAAAAAAATGTGGTAAGTTGAAAATTGCATAATGCCTACGTAAAAATTTTGAAAACAGGTACATGTAGTATAGATATCATATGCAATTGATTGAAAATAGTTTTAATTGCCTTTTTTCAACTAAATATTGTATTTATTTGTCAAAATAACCTGAAAAAGAAGTTTTTATCATTTGTTTAAAAAAAATTCATATTTACCACAAATTACAATCCATTTTAATTTTCTTTTTTCTAAATACTTGTTAGACAATTCTTTAGAACTTATCATCATCATTTTTCCAATTATGATGAAACATAACCTCGAAAAAAGTGTGAAATATTAAAAATTTTACACATTCTATCTGAATTTTTTGACAAAAGGTGTA
>JAPYYV010004954.1:0-15973 GCA_030522625.1 Copidosoma aretas
TGATTTAACCATATATATGCAGTCTACTCCCTTTTTCAATACTATCAGTCAAGTGCACTGAAAAAAAATAAACATTGAGTCTAATGTTAAATTGGATGAGATAAACTTTGAAAATTTCTGATAACTTCCCTGTGAATATGCAAAACCAATCTGTTAGGTTAGCCGTCTCTGATTTTTTAGCTCACCTACCTCTGCACCAAAGAAGTATCTATATTTTCTGTTTTCTTTTTTTTATGAAGGTATAATATACTGAAATTGTATAACAGCACTATAATACCTTTTACCATCTCCAATTGGGTATACACTTCACAGATCATGCATTATAAGATGCTGCTTTTGTATACTCTCCCACGGGTAACTATACTAGTTGTATTATATACTAAGCAATAACTATTAATAAGTACACTGATGAGAAATCTGAAAAACTATAATAAATAAATGCACTTTATCATTGCACTACTGCTGCAGACAGATGCGTGACAAGCATGACGCGCATGTTGTCTGCTACTTTATGTATACATATATATATGCAGGCCTATACCTAGCCTTACCGACAAATCTGATATCTGTAGATAGACGGAAAAATACGATTATTTTTCATAATCCGTTGAAATCTTTAAAAAAAATTTACGAAAGAAAATGGAACGAAAATGCTTGAAACATGCTATAAAGATGCCACACTGGGACGCTCAACTCATTTTTTTGACACGTCTGATAATTTTTTACAAACAATACCAAAATTGAAACTCACGGTTGCCTTGCCACGAAAAAATGTTGCATGGAATACAAAATTGTTTATTTTTAAGTATTTCTCGCAATTGTAAGAGTTGAGCGCCCTTCGTTTATCGATTTCGAGACGATTCCTAAAGTTTTATGCGATTTGATTAAGTAGGAAAGGAAAAAAGTTGGAAACGGAGAAGTAGCTCTTTTGAGGTTAAATGGTTCCCTCCCACGTCCTCTTAAACATTAATAAATAATAGTTATTATCAATATATACGCACCGCGAACCGTAAGAGGTAAAGGAGCTCACACTAACCAGAGCCCCTAAATCGTCAAGGGCAAGGAGACTAAGGCCGCGTACGCGACCTAACGCTGATCGAGGACCCCAAAAGGAACAGACACCTGCAACGTCCACGTGCGTCGTTGTTCCTAGGTATAATCGCGCATTATTTGCTTTTTGGCCGAATTATTTGATACTCTCCACTTATTTTACAAAACTACTAAACCGAGCAGGACTCAAAAAGTCTCACTTGTTTTATCTTGTCCTTTAATAGCGCATTTTTTATACCGGAACAATTGGCTTCGTAAGATGCAAAGTTTTCTCGTGAAACGCAAAAAAAAAACACATTTGACAGTTTTTGACAATTTTTCTGACAGTAGCGCTGACAACGTACACGTGTACAAACTTAATATATTTTTTTCCATCTCTTGGGCGGAAGTTTGCAGTTCTACTGTTAGGTTAGGCTAGAAAAAGAAGTACTTTTATCCACACCTTAGTAGGACACCATAACTACAAACTTTCATCCAAAGAATGGAAAAAAAACTATTTCTTACATGAAGGGGCAATGGAACGCTCTCACAAACGTGACAGTGACGCCCTCTTGGCTTCGCCTCGAGGCGTCATATCACGTTCGTGCAAAGGTTCCGTTTACCCCCGTGTAAAAAAATCTACTAATTACTGCCACAATGATCTTAAAAAAAAAACAGAAGTGGAGGGTGTCAATTGAATTATCTTCATCCCTTAGGCGAAAGTACGTAGTTCTGCAGTTTAATTAAGCCCGTGAAAGAAGCACTTTTACCCACAGCTAGAGCGTAAGTCACGCAATCTACGGTTGGTACATGTTACGCGAGCGCCAAGAACTAAGAAGTGGGCAGTAAAAATAAAGTCACGTAAACTAAATTTTGAGAATAGTAGTTTGACTGTGCGACGATCCGTGTGTCTTAGGTATATATTCTCCACTGTCATGTACAATAGCACGCTGCAGTGGTTCGAGCTATTGTTAATATAACAAGCGGTATGTGACATGCGTGGGTGTGCACGAATAGTGTACGTTAGTCAAACATAAAAAGTGAAGAGAATTAAAATCCAGAGTGACAGTGCAGCACTTTATCGATTCTTTAAGTTGTATGTAAAATCTACTAATTGATATATTATCGATGCTCGCCCTTAACATTTGCGGCACAAGCGCAGCGAGACAGAGAAAGCAACGAAAATCGCATGGAACGAACGATTTAGGTATATAGGAAGGAAAGCACTGCATCTATGTAGACGATGCCCCCTTCTACTGCCTGGCCGCCTGCACACGAGCATCGTCGCTCGCGATGCTCAAGAGCACCGCTCTGGACGATGAAACTGAACATCGCAAATCCAAACATGCTATAGTCTGGACTCCAACTCTATACCTATATAATTATACTCTCGTCTACTCAGGGTTCTCGATTGCAGTGAATTATAAGGCGCTAAATTCAAATGCGCTATATTGGCAAAACCGCAAAAACCTAATTACCTAAGTCCGAAACTTTTTAACCCAGTAACCCGGGAGACAGCGAGTAACTGATTTAATAATTTAATAAATTATTAAACTAATAACAAAATAACCTAAATCCTAAGCTTCTTAACCCGGTAACCCGGAGGACAGCAAGTTTATATCATAATAAGTAAATAAATTACTGATTAAACGGAAACATAACCTAAATCCAAAGATGCTTAACCCAGTAACTCGAGCGACAGCGATTAAATATTATAATAATTGAGTAAATTAATGATTAAATAACCCAATAACCTGAATCCCAAGCTTTTTAACCCGGTAATCCGGGGTACGGTGGGTTGATAATATGATAAGTATATAAATTGATGATTAAATAGCAACAGAATCTAAATTCCAAGCTTTTCAACCCGGTAAACTAGGGGTCAGCTAGTAGATAATATAATATTCCAATAAATTTATGATTGATTAACAATATAACCTAAATCCTAAGCTTTTTATTCCAGTGACCCGAGCAACGGCAAGTTATTAATTTACTAAGTAAATAAGTTATTATAAAAATAACAAAATAACCTTAATCTTTAGCAATTCAACCCAGTAAGTCTGTAGACAGAGAGTTAATAATGTAAAAAAAAAAAAATGAAGCATTATGAAAATCACAACACAACCTACGTCCAAAGCTCCTTAACCCCGCAACCTTAAAGACAGCGAGTTATTAATATAACAAGTAAATGAATTATTTATCAAACAGCAACATAACCTAAATCCCAAGTTTAATCCTAACCAAGTAACCTAGGAAAGCGATTAAATGATATGATTTATAAATAAATTAATAATAAAATAACAACATAACCTGAATCCACAGCTTTTTAACCTGGTAACCCAGGAGACAGCGAGTTCATAATAAGATGAGTAAATAAAATAATGATTAATTGGCAACATAACCTAGATCCCAAGATTCTAAACCCGGTAACCAGCGGGACAGCGAGTTAATAATGAAACGAGTAAATAAATTATCAAGTCAACAGCAACGTAACCTTAATGCCAAGCTTTTTCACACAGTAACCCAGGAGACAGAAAGTAAATAGTGAGATGTTGAAATTATTAATGATTGAATATCAACATAACCCTAATCCCAAGCTTTTAAACCCAGAAGGCAGAAAGTAGGTGATAAAATATTTAAATACATTAATATTTAAGTAACAATATAACCTAAATCCTAAGCTTGTTTACCTGATAACCCGGAGAAAAGCATGTTAATAATATATTAACTAAATAAATTACTGATTAAACAGAAATACAACCGAAATCCCAAGCTTTATAACTCAGTAACCCGGGAGACAGCGACTAAATAATATAATTCTCAAATAACCTAATGATTAAACAACAGCATAACAAAAATTACTAGTTTTTTAACCCGTTGATCCAGAGGACAGCGAGGTGACAATATGATAATTAAATAAATTAATAATAAGATCGCATCATAACCGAAAACCTAAGCTTCTTAACTCAGTAAACCGAGGAACAGCAAGTAAATAATATAATGTTTAGATAAATCAATGATCGAATCACAACATAACCTGAATCCCAAACTTTTTAATCTAGTAACCCGGGGGACAGCGAATAATTGATGTGATCATTTAATAAATTAGTAATTTATTAACCAAAGAAACTAAATCCTGAGCTTCTTAACCCAGTAACCGGGGGACAACAAGTTGATAATATGATAAGCAAATGTATTAATAATTAAATAGCAATAAAATCTAAATCCCAAGCTTCTTAACCCAGTGACCCGGGAGACAACAAGTGAATAATATAATGTTCAAATAAATAAATGATCAACTACCAACATAATTTAGGTCCTATGATTCTTAACCCAGTAATCCGGGAATCAGCAAAATGATAGTATAATAGGTAAATAAATAATTAACTCACTGTCCTAAGGGTTACTAGGTTAAGGAGCTTTGGATTTAGGTTGTATTGCTGTTAAATAAATAATTTGTTTGCTTGTTACATTAATAAGTTGCTGTCTCTCAAGTGAACGGGTTAAAAGTCTTGGGATTTGGGTTGTGTTGCTGTTTAATCAGTGATGTATTTACAAGTTATTTAGTACAATTTCCTTTATCGGCCTTTGCTCTGCAATTTTTAAATATGATGTTAATTCGATGTCTGGTAATGCAGATACATTTCGTATCATGCGAAAAATGACATCTATATAATATTAAAAAATTTCGAAAACTCGAAAACTCGAAATTGTTCTTTTTTAAAATAAATTCACAAATACTAAGTAAATATCAGAAAATACGACGGAAAAATACCTCATCCTGGAGTCGAAATGGAGGGTTCCTGGTTCGACTCCAGGCCAAGGTATTTTTCCGAGGTATTTTTTAATATTCCATAAAATCCGTGAATTTATTTAAAAAACAAACAATTTTGAAATTTCAAATTCACAAAAAATTTAAAAATTATATAGATGTCATTTTTTGCAGGATACAAAATGTATCTGCACTTCCAGACATCGTATTAACAACATATTCGAAAATTTGATAGCGAAGGCCGATAAAGTAAATTGTACTAAATAAACTACCGTGCTGTAGATGAAAACACTTGATATCGAAATATTTACTTGTAATATTATTAACTCGCTGCACCTGGGTTACTAGGGTGAACTACCCAATAGATGAACGGTTAAGGAAATTTTCGTATTGTATTGAAATATCTATGAACTGATAATATTTAAAAATAAAAGGATTTTTTACTGCAATGCCAAAATATGTTAGAAATCATAAACAAATATAACAAGTAAGACATTATGTCTGAAGAAAAAACAAAAAATTAATAAGTTGAAAAATAGCTGTAGGCCCAGTAGATGAACGGTTTAAATCATATGGGCAAGAGGTAATAAAACTATCTTTTTGTACATGAAATATACAATTGATCAACGATAAGAATATATTCCTTGCAATGGAGTGGAAAAGTATGTTGATACTTAAAATTTTCAACACAAATACATTTCGGAAAAATCGTTCATCTACTGGTCGGCGTTCATCTATTGGGTGGTTGACCCCTAGGTTGAAAAGCTTGGCATTTAGTTTGTATTGCTATTTAAACATTATTCATTTACACATCATACAATCAACTTGCTGTCCCCCGAGTAACTGGGTTGAGAAACTTAGGATTTAGGTTATGTTGCTGTTTAATCAGTAATTTATTTACTTGTTATACTATCAACTAACTGTCTCCTGGGTTAAGAAGCATTCGATTCAGGTGATGTCGGTATATGATCATATATTCATTTACTTATCCTTATATCGACTTGCTGTCCCCCGGTTACTGGGTAAAGAAGCTTAGGATTTAGGTTGTATTGCTGTTTAATTAATCATTTATTTACTTATCATATTATCAACTGGCTGTCCCTTGAATTACTTAGTTAAGAAGCTTAGAAATTTGGTTATGTTTTTATTTAATTTGTAATTTATTTACTTGTTATATCATTAACTCACTATTTCCCGAGTAAGTGCGTTAAGAAGCTTGGGATTCCGGTTATGTTGCTATTTAATACTAATTCATGTACTTATTATTTGATCAACTTGTGGCCCCCCAAAGTACTAGGTTAAGAAGCATGGTATTAGGTTTTGTTGGTAGTTAATCAGTAAATTTTGTACTTGTTATATTATTAATTGGCTGTCCTTTAGATAACCGAGTTAAGAAGCTCGGAATTAGAGTCATGTTGCTATTTAATGATTAACTTATTTACTCATAATATTATCAACTTGCTGTTTTCCTGTTACCAGGTTAAGAATATTGAAATTTAGGTTGTGTTGCTGTTTAATCGTTAATTTATTCACTTTCCATGTTATCAACTTGCTGTCACTCGAGTTACTGGGTTAAAAAGCTTGGGATTTTGGTTATGTTGCTATTTAATTATAAATTTATTTACTCATCATATTATTAACTGGCAGTCCCTCGGTTACTAAGTAGAAAAGATTAAGATTTAGGTTGTATTGTTATTTAATCATTAATTTACTTGATTATCATATTATCAACTCACTGTCCCTTGGTTACCGGGTTGAAAAGCTTGAGATTTAGGTTGTGTAACTGTTGACTTAAATTTTTTTTTTTTTATATATGATTAACTTGCTGTTGAACCAAAAACCCTCCATTTTGACTGCAGGCCACGGTTTTTTCTCGTCGTATTTTCTAAGATTCACTTAAAATCTGTGAATTTCTTTAAAAAAAAATCATTTTGAATTTTGGTTTTTTCCAAAAATTTGAAAATTATTTAGATGTAATTTTTCGCAGAATACAACATATATCTGCATTACAAGACTACGTATTGACATCATAATTTAAAATTAGATAGAGAAAGCCGATAAAGTAAATTGTACTAAATAACAAGTAAATAAATTACTGATAAAACACAACCCAAATTACAAGCTTTTGAACCTTGAAACTCGGAAGACAGCCAGTTAATAATATAATTAGTACATAAATTAATAAATAAATAACATAACTGAATCAACATGCTTTTTATCCCGGTTAAAAGGGCAACAGTGGGTTAATACTATAACGATTAAGTAAATTACAAATTCCACAGCAGCATAACCTGAATCCCAAGCTTCTCAACCCAATAGCCCACGAGACCGCGAGTTAATAATGTAAAATGTATATATTTTGATGTTAAGTAATTTTATCGATAGCAGAGTAGTTTACTTAGTACAATTCACTTTATCGGCCCCTGCTATCCAATTTTTGAGTATGATATGTATTCGATGTCTGGTATGCATGAACATTTAAAAAAAATGAAATCTATATAATTTTAAAACTTTTCGAAATCATATCATCAACTTGCTGTCCCCCGAGTGACTGAGTAAAGATGCTTGGTATTTAGGTTGCGTTCTGTTTAATCATTACTTTATTCACAAATCATATTATCAACTTGCTGTCCCCCAAGTCACTAGGTAAAGAAGCATGGTATTCAGGTTATATTGCTGTTTCATTATTTATTTATTCACTTGCTATATTATTAATTTGCTGTCTCTCAGGTTACCGGGTTAAAAAGCTCGGTATTCAGGTTAGGTTGATGTTCAATTAGTAATTTATTTACTTGTTATATTATTAACTCACTATTCCCTGGGTTACAAGGTCAGGAAGCTTTAGATTTATGTTGTATTGCTGTTGAATCAATAATTTATTCACTCATAATATTATCGATTTGCTGTCCCCAGGTTACTGTGTTAAGAAGCTTGGGATTAAGATTGTGTTGCTATTTCATCATTGATTAATTTACTCATCATATTATAAACTTGGTGTCCCCGAAGTTACTGGGTTGAGAAGAATGAGATTTAGGGTATGTTTGTGTTTTATCATTAATTTATTTTTTCACCATAATATCAACTCGATATCTCCTAAGATACTAGGTTAAAAAGATTAGGATTTAGGTAAGGTTGCTATTCAATAATTTATGTACTGACTCATGATTATATTAACTCGCTGTCCTCTAGTAACATGGTTAAAAAGCTTGGAATCTAGTTTGTGTTACTGTTTAAACATTCATTTATTTACAAATCATGTTATCAACACGCTATGTTCCGAGTTTCAGGGTTATGAAGCTTAGGATGTAGGTTATGTTGCTATTTACTCAATAATTTATTTACTTATCATTATATTAAGTCGCTGTCCTCCGTTTACTGGGTTAAGGAACTTGGAATTTAGGTTGTGTTCCTGATTAATCAATGATTTATTTACTTATCATATTATAAACATGCTGTTTTCTAAATTACTAGGTTAAAAAGCTTTGGTATTTAGGTTATGTTGCTATTTAATCGTAAATTTATTTATTTATAATTATATTAACTTACTGTCCCCCGATTACTGGGTGAAGAAGCTTGGGATTTAGGTTGTGTTGCTGTTTAATCAATAATTAATTCACTTATTATATTATCAATTGGCTGTCACCAAGGTTACTGGGTTGAGAAGCTTGTGATTTAAGTTATGTTGTTATTAAATTATTAATTTATTTACTCATCATATTTTTAACTCACTATACCCCGAGTCACTGGGTTAAAAAGCTTAGGATCTAGGTGATGTTGCTATTTAATCAATAATAATTATTCGTCATTATTTAAAATTGCTGTTTTACGGGTTACCAAGTTAAAAAGCTTGCGTATTAGGTTATGTTGCTGTTTAATCATTGATTTATTTACTCAACATATTATCAACTTGCTGTCCCCCAAGATACTGGATTAAAAAGCATAGGATTTAGGATATGTTGCTGTTTATCATTAATTTACTTACTTTTCATATTATCAACTAGATATCACCTAAGTTACAAGGTTAAGAAGCTTAGGATTTGGAGCGTGTTGCTGTTTTATCATTGATTTATTTACTTATCACATTAATAACCTGCTCTTTTCCAAGTTACTGTATTAAGAAGCTTAAAATCTAGGTAATGTTGCCATCATATTATTATTTTATTTACTTATCATATTAAAAAATTGCTGTCGCACAAGTAACTAGGTTAAAAAAGTTGAGATTTAGGTTATATTGCTATTTCATCATTATTATAATTACTAGTCATATTATTAACTCGATATACCCGATGTTACTGGGCTAAGAAGCTTGAAATATAGGTAATGTTGCTTTTTGATTCGGAATGTATTTACTTGTTATATTATTAACTCACTGTCTCCCCGAATACCAGGTTAAGAAGCTCAGAATGTAAACTGTGTTGCTGTTTACCCAACAATTTATTTACTTGTTATACTATCAACTCGCTGTCCCCTGAGTTACCGGGTTAAGATGCTTAGAATTTCAGTTGTGTTGCTGCTTAATCATCATTAATTTACTCGTGATTATATTAACTTCCTGTCATTTTAGTTACTGGGTTGAAAAGCTTAGGATGTAAACTGTGTTGCTGCTCACTTAACAATTTATTTACTTGTTATACTATCAACTTGCTGTCCCCTGGGTTACCGGGTTGAGATGCTTACGATTTTAGTTGTGTTGCTGTTTGAGCATTATTAAATTACTCGTGACTAAATTAACTTGCGGTCTCCTGAGTTACTGGCTTAAGAAGCTTAAGATTTAAGTAGTGTTGCTGTTACATCATTGATATATTTACTTATTATATTATCAACTCGCTTGTACTCCAGTTAATAGGTTAAAAAGCTTGAAAATCCGGTTATATTGCTGTTTGATCAGTAATTTATATGCATTTTATATTATTTTCTTACCGTCCCCTAGGTTACCAGGTTAAGAAGATTAGGATTTAGGTTATGTTGCTATTTAATCATCATTAGTTACTCGTCATTATATGAACTCGCTGCTTTACAGGTTACTGGGTTAAAAAGCTTCAGATTTAGGTTGTGTTGCTGTGTAATCATCGATTTATCTACTCATTATATTATCAACTTGCCCCCCCCTCCCCCCCCCCCAGTCGCTAGGTTAAAAAGCTTAGGATTTAGGTTATTCGTTATTTTCTAAACTTGCTGTTTTACGGCTTACTGAGTTAAGAAGCTTGGGATTTAGGTTGTACTGCTATTAAATCATTATTAATAAGTCGTCATTTTATGAACTTGCTGTTTTACGGTTAACTGGGTTAAAAAGCTTGGGATTTAAGTTGTATTGCTTTTTAATCATTGATTTATTCAGTAAACAAATCATCAACTTGGTGTCCCCCAAGATACTGGATTAAGAAGCATAAGATTTAGAGTATGTTGCGGTTTTATCATTAATTTACTTACACATCATATAATCAACTTGATATCTCCTAAGTTACTAGGTTAAGAAGCTTAGGATTTAGCTTACGTTGCTATTTAATCATTTGCGTATTGACTCATAATTATATCAACTCGTTGTCTCCTGGTTACTGTGTTGATAAGCTTGGGATTTAGGTTATGTTCCTGTTTGTACGTTGATCTATCTACTCATCACTACAATAAGTCGCTGTCCTTCGTTTACTGGGTTAAGAAACCTAAAATTTCGGTTGTGTTCCTGATTAATCATTGATTTTTTTACTTATTATATTATCAACTTGCAGTTTTCTAAGTTACTAGGTTGAAAGGCTTAGGATTTCGGTTACGTTACTATTTAATAATTTATCTATTTACTTATTATATTATCAACTGGCTGTCTCCTAATTTACAAGGTTAAAAGGCTTGGGGTTTAATTTATGTTGCTATTTAATCTTTTGATTATGTACTAATCATATTATTAACCCACTGTCCCGCTGTTACCGGGTTAAAAGGTTTGGTATTCAGGTTATGCTGCTGTTCAATTAGTAATTCTTTTACTTGTGATACTATTAAATCACTATTTTCTAGGTTACCGGGTTAAGAAACTTAGGATGTAAGCTATGTTGTTATTTAATCAACAATTTATTCACTTATAAGTATATTAACTCGCTATTCCCCGGTTACTGGGTAAAAAAGCTTGATATTTAGGTTGTGTTGCTGTTTAATCAATAATTCATTCACTTATCATATTATCAATTGGCTGTTACCCATAATACTGGGTTAAGAAGCTTATGATTTTAGTTATGTTGCTAATAAATCATTGATTTATTCACTGATCATATTATGAATTTGCTATATCCCAAGTCACTGGGTTAAAAAACTTAGTATCTAGGTGATGGTGCTATTTAATCATTAATAATTATTCTTTATTATATAAACATGCAGTTTAACGGGTTACTGAGTTAAGAAGCTTTGGAATTAGGTTGTGTTGCTGTTTAATCATTGATTTATTTACTCAACATATTTTCAACATGCTGTCCCCCAAAATACTAGATTAAGAAGCATAAGATTAAGGGTATGTTGCTGTTCTATCATTAATTTACTTACTTATCATATTATCAACTTGATATCTCCGAAATTACTAGGTTAAAAAGCTTAGGATTAAGGTAAGGTTGCTATTTAATCATTTGCATATTGACTCATAATTATATCAACTCGCTGTCTCATGGTTACTGGGTTAAGAAGCTTGGGATTTAGTTTGTGTTACTGTCTAAACATCAATTGATTCACACATCATGTGATCAACTCGCTATCTTCCGAGTTTCTGGTTCAGAAGCTAAGACTTCCGGTTATTTTGCTATTTTTTCAATAATTTGTTTACATATCATTATAATAAGTCGCTTTCCCCCATTTAGTGGGTTAACAAGCGTAGGATTTAGGTTATGTTCCTCTTTGAACGTTGATCTATTTACTTAATATTATATTAAGTCGCTGTCCTCCGTTTACTGGGTTAAGAAACTTAAAATTTTGGTTGTATTACTGATTAATCACTGATTCATTTACTTATTATATTATTAACTTGCTGTTCCCTCCATAACTAGGTTAAAAGGCTTAGGATTTTTGTTATGTTACTATTTAATCATTCATTTATTTACTTATCGTATTATTAGCTTGCTGTCCCCTAAATTACTAAGTAAAAGGCTTTGGATTTTGGTTATGTTGCTATTTAATCTTTTAATTATTTACTAATGATATTATTAACCTGCTGTCGCCCTGTAACCGGGTTAAAATTATTGGGATTTAGGTAATGTTGCTGTTCAATTAGTAATTATTTTACTTGTGATACTATTAAATCACTGTTCTCCGGGTTACCGGGTTAAGAAACTTAAGGTGTCAGCTATGTTGCTATTTAATTAACAATTCATTCACTTATGAGTATATTAACTTACTATCCCCCGGTTACTGGGTAAAAAAGCTTGGGATTTAGGTTGTGTTGCTGTTTAATCAATAATTAATTCTCTCATCATATTATCAATTGGCTGTTACCCATTTTACTGGGTTAAGAAGGTTGTGATTTTAGTTATGTTGCTATTAAATCATTGATTTATTTACTTATCATATTATCAACTCGCTATACCCCGAGTCACTGGGTTAAAAAGCTTAGGATCCAAGTGATGTTGCTAATAAATCATTAATAATCATTCTCCATAATATAAACTTGCTATTTTACGGGTTACTAAGTTAAAAATCTTTGGAATTAGGTTGTGTTGCTGTTTAATCACTGATTTATTTACTTAACATATTATCAACTTGCTGTCCCCCAAGATACTGGATTAATAATCATAAGATTTAGGGTGTGTTGCTGTTTTATCATTAATTTACTAACTTATCATATTATCAACTTGATATGTCCTAAGTTACTTCGTTAAGAAGCTTAGGATTTAGGTTAGGTTGCTATTTATTCATTCACGTATTGACTCATAATTATATAAACTGGCTGTCTTCTGGTTACTGGGTTAAAAAGCTTGGGATATGGGTTACGTTGCTTTTCAATTAGAAAATTATTCACTTGTTACATTATCAACTTACTGTCCCCCTAATACCGGTTTAAGAAGGTTAGAATGTAAACTGTGTTGCTATTCACTCAACAGTTTATTTACTTGTTATACTATCAACTCGCTGTCCCCTGGGTTACCAGGTTAAGAAGATTAGGATTTAGGTGATGTTGCAATTTAATTATCATTAATTACTTGTCATTATATGAACTTGCTGCTTCACGGGATACTGGGTTAAGAAGCTTGGGATCTAGGTTAAGTTGCTATATAATCATTATTAATTACTCGTCATTTCATGAACTTGCTGTTTTACAGCTCACTAAGTTAAGAAGCTTGGGATTTAGGTTGTGTTGCTATTTGATCATTATTAATCAGTCGTAATTTTATGAACTTGCTGTTTTACTGTCCCCCAAGATAGTGGATAGAGAAGCATAAGATTGAGGGTATGTTGCTGTTTTATTATTAATTTATTTACTTATTATATTATTAACTTGATATCTCCTAAGTTACTAGGTTAAGACGCTTAGGATTTCGGTTTGGTTGCTATATAAAAATTTGCGTATCGACTTATAATTATATCAACTCGCTGTCTCCTGGTTACTGGGTTCAAAAAACATGGGATTTTGGTTGTATTACTGTCTTAACATTATTTAATTTACAAATCATATGATCAATTCGCTTTCTTTCGTCTTTCTGGTTAAGAAGCTAAGACTTCGGGTTATTTTGCTATTTACTCAATGATTTATTTACTTATCATTGAAAAGAGTCGCTGTCCCTCGGTTACTGGGTTAACAAGCTTGGGATTTAGGTTATGTTCCTGTTTCATTTATGAACATTGATTTATTTACTCATCATATTAACAACGTGCTATACGCAGATTTACTGGATTAAGAAACTTGGTATGTAGGTTGTGTTGTTGATCACTTATTAATTTATTGACTTGTTGCATAATTAACCCGCTGTCTCCCTGTCTACTGGGTTAAGAAGCTTAGGATTCGTGTTATGTTGATATTTACTTATTATTTTACTTATTATATCATCAACTTGCTGTCTTCCAATTATCGGGTTGGAAAGCTTTTGATTCAGATTATGTTGCTGTTTGCTTAATAGTTTTTTTTTATATGCTATCAACTCGCTGTCCCTCGGGTTACTTGGTAAAAAAGCTTAGAATTTAGGTTATGTTGCTATTGGACCATTCATTTATTCACTCATTAAATTATTAACTCGCCTACTCCCTGTTACCGGGTTAAGAAGCTTATGATTCAAAGTGTGTTGCTGTTTACTCAGTTACTTATTTACTTTTTATATTATTTACTTCCTGTCCTCTGAGTTACCGTGATAATGAGCTTGGGATTTAGGTTATGCTGGCTTTTAGGTATTTATTTATGTACCCATCTTTATATAAACTCGCTGTCTCCCTAGTTGCATGGTTTGGAAGCTTGGGATGTAGATTGTGTTAAAGTTTAAACATTAATTTATTTACACATCATATTCTCAATTCACTGTGTTCCTAGTTTCTGGGTTAAAATGCTTGGGATTTAGGTTATGTTGATATTGAATGAATAATTTATATACTTATAATCATAATAAGTCGCTCTCTTCCAATTACTGGGTTAAGAAGCTTGGGTTTAAGTTGTCTTCCTGTTTGATCATTGATTTATTTACTAATCATATTATTAACTTGCTGTCCCCTGAATTACTAGGTTTAACAGATTGCAATTTTGGTTATTTTTCTATTTGATCATTAATCCATTTACTCATCATATTATTAACTTGCTATCCTTAGAGTTACTGGGTTAAGAAACTTGGTATGTAGGTTGTGTTGTTGATCACTTAATAATTTATTGACTTGTTTCATAATTAACCTGCCGTCCCCCGGTCTACTGGGTTCATAAGCTTATTTTCCAGGTTATGTTGCTATTTACTCATTATTTTCCTTACTTATCATATTATCAACTCGCTGTCTCCCGGTAACCAGGTTAAAAGGCTTTGTATTTAGATTGTGTTGCTGTTTACTCAATAGCTTCTTTTTTATATACTATTAACTTGCTATCTCTAGGGTTACTTAGTAAAAAAGCTTAGAATTTAGGTTATGTTGCTATTTGATCATTAATTTATTTACTCATCATATCATCTACCCGCTCACCCACTGTTACGGGGTTAAGAAGCCTGGGATTTAGGGTGTGTTGCTGTTTACTCAATAATTTATTTACTCTTTATATTATTTGCTTGTTTTACTATGAGTTACCGTGATTATGAGCGTGGGATTTAGGTTATGTTGGCATTTAAGTAATTATTTATGTACTTATCAATATATAAACTCGCTGTCTTTCTAGTTACATGATTTGGTAGCTTATGATTTAGGTTGTGTTTCGGTTTGAACATTAATTTATTTACACATTACGTTATCAATTCGCTGTGGTCCTAGTTTCTAGGTTAAGATGTTTGGGATTTAGGTTATGTTGTTAATGGCTGAATAATTTATTTACTTATCATCATATTAAGTCGCTGTCCCCTGGTTACTGGGATAAGAAGCTTGGGATTTAGGTTGTCTCCCTGTTTGATCATTGATTCATTTACTGATGATATTATTAACATGCTATCCCCTAAATTACTAGGTTTAACAGCTTGGAATTTTGGTTATGTTGCTATTTGATCATTAATTTATTTAATCATCATATTATAAACTTGCTATCCCCGGAGTTACTGGGTTGAAAACCTTGGTATGTAGGTTGTGTTATTGATCACTTAATAATTTATTGACTTGTTTAATAATTAACCTGCTGTCCCCCAATCTACTGGGTTAAGAAGCTTATGATTCGGGTTATGTTGCTATTTACTCATTATTTTACTTACTTATCATATTATCAACTCGCTGATTCCCGGTTATCAGGTTAAGAAGCTTTAAATTGAGATTGTGTTGCTGTGTAATCAATAGCTTTTTGTTTTGATACACGATCAACTCGCTGTCCCCTGGGGTAACTTGGTAAAAAAGCTTAGGATTTAGGGTATCTTGCCAATTAATAATTAATTTATTCACTTATCATATTATCAACTCACTTGGCTTCGGTAATATGCCAGTTCTCCTTGATTTCCGTTTAATCCTACAGACCAGCTATGTCATTCTCGCCATCGCAAAATAATGTGAAGCGTATCAGTGCTAGTTTTAGTTGATCTATCGTGTTCGTCTGTGGCG